>WAAD01022397.1:207302-384645 GCA_013389945.1 Fregata magnificens
GCCTGGTGTGGGGCAGGGCCTGGTGTGGGGCAGGGCAGGAGCAGGGCCTGGTGTGGGGCAGGGCCCGGTGTGGGGCAAGGCAGGGGCAGGGCCTCATGTGGAGCCTGGTGTGGGGCAGGGCCTGGTGTGGGGCAGGGCAGGAGCAGGGCCTGGTGTGGGGCAGGGCCCGGTGTGGGGCAAGGCAGGGGCAGGGCCTCATGTGGAGCCTGGTGTGGGGCAGGGCCTGGTGTGGGGCAGGGCAGGGGCAGGGCCCAGTGTAGGGCCTGGTGTAGGGCCTGGTGTGGGGCAGGGTGGAGCAGCCCGCTGGGGGATGCACTGGTTTGAACCACAATCCCTTCCCTTGCAGGTGCAGGGAGACCAGGATTGGGGCCCCACAAGCCCCACAGCGCGATGCCGGACAGCTACGAGTCTGTCATCTCCCTGGGTAAGGACCCCACGGTGGTGGCACCAGCCGGGCTTTGGCCCCACAGCCCTTCCTGTCCGGCTGGAGCTCCTTGAGCAAAGGGCCCTGTTGTACCTCTGCGCTTTCAGACCGTGGCAGTGACTGTCACATCCCTTCTTGGGGCTTTGGGCAGGGCTGGGGTGTAAATCCCCGCTCCTTGTCACCACAACCCCCAGTCCTGCAGGACCAGGTCAGCCCAGCCACTGCAGCTGTGTCCCAGCTGCTTCCTACCAAGGAGAGCAGCCAGGGCCAGCCTCAGCATGTGTCGTTTGTCCCTTCCGCAGTGTCACAGGTAGGCGTCATCTTTGGGGAGGCAGGACAAGATGCTCAGAGAAATGTACTCATAGCTGGGGATCATCTCGGGGTTCTGCAGGGACTGCTGCCAGGTCGAGGTGGGGGCTGGTCTTGCACTGGAGCAGAGGAGGGGGCTCCCATGAAGGTTTTAGCTTTGGTGTCCTGCTTTCTTTCATGGGGGTGTAGCTGGGGATGAGAAACATTTGTAACTTCTGTGCATGTTTCTAATCCCTGCTGTTTTCTCCTAGCGGAAGAGAGTGCCATCAGCTGGCCTCAGACAGCTGCCCTGGCCGAGCCCCCCGGGCACTGAAGCTTGCTGCATGGTGAGTTGGCTGGCAGAAGGAACACGATGGCAGTTATTATCCCTGTTTGGTGCCTGTTCTCGGCCTCTCGTGGGCATTTCAGAGGACAGCAGTGCCATTTTCACAGTCCAAAGCAGGCCTGGGTATCTTACAGGACCCCTGGCTCCCACACAGAGCTGGGGCAAGTTAATAAATCTCTGCCAAAACTCATCTCTGTTGTACCCAGCAAAGATGTGTTATACCATGCTCGGGGAATGACAGCCTCTGCCCCGTCCTGAGCTGCCTCTGCAGCTCCTGGGGCTCGTGGTGGGGATAAGCAAGGAAAAATCTTTGTGTGTTTGCCATCACATGTTGCCTTGTGCACGGTTCTGTTGTCACTGGTGTGCTCTGAGCCTGATGGTCTCAGAGCTGCTGGTGGCTGGGGACAGGGAGGTGACAGCCCCGTGGAGGGGGACCCACCTGGGGAGCAGCAGGAGCTCTGTGTTAGCATCTCTCTCCCAGCATCATTGCCTCTGTTGCTTTGCAGATGCAGACACGGAGCCTCCCTGGCGGTAGCTGGAGCCGCCGCAGGGTCTGGCAACAACCCCCTCATGCCTGGGGCCATCTCTGCCCAATTTCTGGGAGCAGCTGAAGGCCATCCTGCAAACCGTCGGCCAGAGCTAGGTGGAGAAGATGCTGTGGGAGCTGGTGAAGGAGCAGAAGCAGGAAGGGAGAGTTCGGTAGTGCCAGAGAGCTGCAAAGGGCGCTACAGGCAGAGGTAAGGGCTGGCGGAGCAGGGATGCCCCGGAGCAGCCGGCATGGCAGTGGGCTGCCATGGATTTCCTCTTGTCCCTCCTTCCCCCTGAGCCATGTGTTTCTCTCTGTTCCAGCGGGCAGCGGGACTGGGATGGTGACGGAAGAGATGCCTCCTCAGAACAGCAGTGCAGCATTGGCGGGTGTGTGGGGCATCTTCTTGGGAGTGCCTGGGGGAAGTGTACCCCAGAGCTCAGAGCGGGACCCAGCCCAGGCATGCCAGCAGGGCCCTGATGGGGCACCGGAGAGCCCCTCAGCAGACCCCCCGCACACACCAGCTCGCGGGGAAGCTGTCAGGACAGCCAGAGACATCCCAGCCCCTATGAAACCCTGGGTGAAGGAGCTGGGCCGAGGCCTCCGGGCTGGGTGCAAGGAGGGCTGCAGTGGCCAGGGCAGTGCCTCCTCAAAAGCCATCAGAGTCCTGGAGGAGGCACCCCACGGCTGCCTGGATGTTGAAGAGCTCTCTGCCTTGCCATGGACCCCCCTGCTTGGCGTGGAGGCTGCCAGACATCTCCTGCCATGGGCAGAGCTGGCCCTCCAGCCTCAGCCCATGGGGAGCTTGTGCAAGTGCCCAGCTTGTGGGAGGTGTGCGGGGCTGGTGTCCCCCGTCCTCCCCCAGCACAGACCCCCTTGCGAGTGTCCAGCCCATGGGTGCTGTGTCCACCTCAGCGCCGGCCTGGCCAGGCAACTGGGGAGCACCAAAGTGTGCCCCGGGGAGCACCAAGGGTGCCCGGCCCCTGGGCTACTACGTGGCTTGCAGATGGCATGGCGGCTGCCGGGGCCGCCTGGCTGTGGTGCCCACGGGCTGGGCAAGCAGACCAGTGGCTGTGGCTTCCCCTCCGCTGGCTGAGAGCTGCCAGCGCTAGCCATGTGCTGAGTGTGGTCAAGGTTTCACACAGCGCTCAGCCCTGAGTAAGCACTGGCACATCCACTTGAGTGAGTGGCCGCACTAGTGCAGGGACAGTGGCAGGTGGTTCCTGCAACACTCCGACCTCACCATCCACTGGTGCCAGCACACTGGCGAGCAGCCCTACGGCTGCCCTGAGTGCAGGCGCCGCTTCATCGTCAGCTCCAACTTGGCCAAACATCGCCGAGCCCACCTGGGCCAGCGTCCCTTCCCCTGCCCCAGCTGCAGCAAAGCCTTCGTACAGCGCTCTGAGCTGGTCATCCACCAGTGCCTGCACACCAGCAAGCGGCCCTACTCCTGCCCACTCTGTGCCAAGGGCTTCAGCCACCGCTCACATCTCACCTGCCACCAGTGTACCCATGGACCTCGGCCCCCCGCTGGCCCCACACCCTGACTGGGGGCACAGCCTGGAACTGGGTGGCATGGCCCTGGACCTGCTGTGGTCCCCATGCCCCCTGCCCTGGGTGGTTCCCCCAGCCCTTGCAGCCTTGAGTGCCAGCACTCTGCCCCGAGGCCTTTCTCTGCTCCTATCTGGTCAGGTAGAGCCCACCTAAGGTGGGACGAAGTTTGCCACCCCTCTGGGGCTTGGCTCAGCCCTTCTCTTTTCCTTTCCCCCCAGCTCTGGCTCCAAGACCCTCAGCTGCGGCTGACCCACTCAGTTTTCTTGCTCTTTGCATCCTTTTTCTCTCCTTTTTTCCCCATCTCCCCCCTTGCTGCTCCATTTCCATCACCAGAATAGTCATCTTGCAGCCACTGACTCTCTTGATCAGGCAGATGCATCCCCCCTTCCTTCTTTGCCACTTGCCACCACCGCATTTTGACCAGGCAGGACACAAACGCTCAGCCCCATTCCCCAGTGACCGGCCCCAGCCAGCCCTGGTGTGGCAGGATGCCTGCCTGTGCCCAGTTCAACCAGTCTGGCTGCCCATTTGGGGACCAGGACAAGAGCAGAGCTCTGCCTGCTTTCTCTCAGCAAGCTGCTTGCAGAAAATATGTGGTGCTGTGGGGTGCTCCTATCCGGCCCCCCTCTCCCCCCACGTATTTTGGGTGCCAGACTGGGGCAGGACCACGAGTGCATTTTGCCATCTGAGTTCATTTTTTGGGAGCAAGAAATGGTGGAGGGCATGGTGTGATGGGGAAGGTGACGCCCACGCCATCCCGCAGACGGGGATGCAAAGGAGACTTTTTATCTTCTGGCATTCAATTAGGAGTAATAAAGTAGAAGTTTAGCAGCTCTTCAGCTGCAGTCACAAGTGAAAATGGGCACTCCAAGGGGGACGGGGTCTTCCTGCAGCTCCCAGCCTCACTGGGGTGGGGGGGACCCCATGGCTGATCGCAGGGTGGCCTAAAAATCCCACAGCCCCTCAGTGGGGGTGGAGCTGCATCCACAGGAGATCAGACCCAATGAGCAGGGCTAGGGGCAGAGATACCTGGGGCATCCCTTGGCATGGGGATGCGGGTGCTGGCTCTGAACTGGGGTGCACGGGGCTCTCTGAAGGAGCCTGCTGCATCCCCAAACCACCCTGTGTCTTGCCAGCTTGCCCTCCACAGCTCCTGGTCCCCTGTGCTGGGGATGTAGTGCTGGACTGGCACATTGGCTTATTTTTGGTTTGTTATTCAGCCCGCGGGGCTGGGAGCAGGGTCATTCCTTCCCAGAGGCTGGGACAAGCCAGGGTTGCTCCCCACGGAGAGCAGGGGGGCACAGTGCTGGGGAAGAAGGTCTGTGTGACGAGGTGGCTTCCCTGGGGGCAGGTTCCCGAAAGGGCTCCGGAAGGTACCACCAACACCCGTGCCCCCTTCGAGCCTTGCTCTGTCAGCACTAGATGGAGCGAAGCACCAAAAAAGCAAATTTTCCTTTTAAATTACGTCTCCTGCATCCCCGTTGTTTGACTCGGTCTTGGTGGTGGACCCCCATGCCTGGATGAAATGGGGATGAAATTAGGTTTTGGAGCAGGTGGTGCTGGGCACTGCCCTTGCCCGGGTTTCCAAACCGTCCGTCTCTCCCTCCCCGCCTGTGTGCTTCCACCGCAGCCTTAAACCGTCATTAAAACACCTATCTTCTTTTCAGAAGCACTGACACTTCATTAAGCAGAACACAAAACCCTGTTCCAGTGGCGATTACAGAGCCGCTCATAACCCTTAATAAAATCCCACGACAGGCTGAAATACTGCTCCAGCGCGGGAGTTTGTCGGTGGTGGCACAGGGCAGCGAGCAATGCTGGGGGACCGCGCTCCGTGCCTGGGAGTTATTCGCCTGATGAGTCGATCTCTGGGCTGGCATCATAATCTTGCTGCAGATTTAGTTGCTGTCTGCCATCCCAGCAAGCCTGCCAGTGGTTTGGGGGAAGTTCCTAGGATTTTGGGGGCAATCTAGGTACTGTGTAGTCCTTGTCTGTTTGGTGAAGGCACCAGGATGGACAGTAAATGTGATGATGTTTTTCCCCTCCAGCAGCTTCACCAGAGTGTCCCAGGCACGGGGCACAGGCAAAACCCATCTGAAGGTGATGGTGAAGCCTCTTTGCATCGCGGTTGTCACTGAAGACCTTCCCCTGAGCAGACTTCCTATGTATAAATGGGTCAGAAAAGGCTCCTTTCAGCCCTTTCCCTCTCACAGGGCTGAAGTCCTCAGTGGGACTGTGTCCCAGTCTCATTCCTGGTGTCTTCTCAGCTCAATGGGATGGCAGCGCTGATGGGTGTTCATTCCCGTGGAGGACACACGTGGCTCTGCTGTTCAGCCATGCAATTGCTGAGGTGATTTTCCTGCTTTGTTTCAGACTGGGCTGTGCTGGGCACCAGTTCCTTTTCCCGTAGGAAAACCATTCTCCAGGGTCCAGAGCTGCTTTTCCTCCTCATAGTTAGGAATGAAATCTAAAGCAGAGAATCCTCACCACTTTTTTTTTTCTTTTGCTGAAATGTAAAAGATGTTCCTAAACCCAAATAAACTTCTGGAAATAAGGTAGATAAACAAAAGGCTTAAGACGAAGAAATGCCAGTACAACAGCAATTTAATTTGCCTGCATGTGTGCTCTGCAATGCAGTCGGTAGGTACAAGGCATCCTGCTGCGATGCCGCAGGGGCCTTGCAGAAGCAATGGGCTTTCGGGGAAAGAAGGCAAGGATTGTGAGGATTAGGTCTTTATTGCTTTTCCAGCTCTGTTTTTGTTCCTGTCGTCTTACTGTGAGCGCATGGAAATCCCCAGGGCTTGGGGACAAGCACAGGCCAGCAGCCAGGATGCCTGGTCCTCCTCCTGTCCCTGGTTTGCTGAATGACCTTCAGCAAGTTGCTTCTTTTCCCTTCTCTCCAATTTCCCCACTCCGGTTGCAGAAGTAAATCCTCCATCCCAACCCGCCTGGTCCTGCTGCTGCTGGCAGGAGATTTCTCTGCATGGGGCAGAGGTGGCCACTAAATCCTGGCACCGGTTTCCCAGCAGGAAAGCAGAGCCAGGCTGTGCAGGAACATCTCCCCGGGTGTTTCCAGTCTCTCGTGGGCACATCTTTGCAATCATTTTGTTGCCTGAGAGCTTTGGCAGTTTTAGCAGTACCTCTCTGTTTCAGTCTGTCTCCGGGGATCAGCAGGCGCTTGGGAAAAATCCTACTTTCCTTTTTCCCTTAATGCAGAAAGTCTGGAGCTCCCAGGAACACTAGGCACCAGACCATCTTCTCCACTTATTCAGACACTGTTTTTAATCTCCTCTTGTGACATTTTCAGTGGTGTGGAGACCCCAAAGATTACTTTGGTGGAGTTCCTCTTAAAATTTTGAACTTTTCCAGCATCCCACCAGGTGCCAGATCATTAGCACGAGGGTCAAAGCCCAGAGGATGCTGATTAAAGGACCTTCTCTTTGTCAGCTAGGAGCAAACGTGATTAGTCTGGCTTCTTTCCCTATTATATGGCACAGGCTGATGCCTAATTAGCGAGACCCTGTTCGTCAGCGCAGGTGAGGCTCGGCGCCTCTCTGAAAGGCTGCCTGTTCTCAGCTGTTTGCACAGACCAGGGGGAACTTCCTCTCTGGATGAAAAGTCAGGAGCATCCTTTGCATATTTTTCAATTAAACCTCCCTTTCTGGAGGTCAGTGCAGTCCCTGGAGGCAAATACAATTAACATATAAATTGCAAATCCATGCCGGTGGCCAGTTCATACTTTGAGGATGGAAGGGAGATATTTAGCTTATCACAGTAACACTCCCAGAAGATGGAAAAATCTCCCAGATGGACAGTCACGGTTGGCAGAGGAAGGCAGCAGAGACCAGTATTGTTTGATGAGAAGCCTTGACCGTGTCAAGGAAAGGCACAGAGTCCCCTGGCCAAGGCGGCTGTAGAGAACTCTAAAACAAAGCTGTGCTCCCGAGGAAGGACCAAGGGGAACCACTAGAGAACCACCAACCAACCAAAATCTGGATTTTGCAAATTCCACCATTGTTAGGTTTTATTTCTTGGGGGATTGGGTCTGGTGGAAGCTGTGGACGTGCTCTCCATGTGTTAAACTCCTTCCCAGGCACCAGCGGCTACCAAGAGCCCAGGAGAACGTTAAAGCAACAAGCTATTGGAGATATTGGGATGGCGATGGCTTTGGTTCATGACTGGTGCAGAAGCCTGGGTGGTAGGGACATTTCACAGCAGAGAGCTCAATATATCAAGCCTACTCCCACCACACATGGGACCGCACCACCACGATATATGACCCTGCAGTGCTTCATCCCACCGACAGCCTCCGTCTGTGACCACATTGCGTCTTGCAGTTGTGTTGGATGTGAGCCCGCTCTGCCTTTCGGCCATCCATCATCCTATTGCTTCCAGGACAGCTGTAGCCTCAGCCCACTAATCCATGGACAGCCCCTGGTTTTCCCTTGCTGGCAGGGTGACATCACTAGGGATGATTTCCCGTCCCAGCTGCAGGACCACTGGCTTCTTGGTGCCCCTCAACATCTCAGGGCTCCACAGCTGGAGCTGATTGCTGGTGGAAGTCTCCCAGCAGTGTGGATGCTGGTCCTGGGGTGAGCTGGTACAAAGCTCAAAGGACGTCACTCCCTTCACCTGAGCAGATGTGTTTCTCATTTTGGAAGGACAGTAATTGCTTTTTATGTGATCTTTAGACTAGCTGCTGCAAAATCTTCATCCAACCATGAGTCTTTACAAGCCCACGCCTACCCCAGTCCATCCCAACTCCATGTGGGTCCAACCCATGACACAGCTCTGCCTGACACCTCACATAAGGCACACGATTAAGCTTTGAGTTATCAGCCAGATAACTCAGGTTTTAAATTACTTACCTGTGCAGGGAAGGTTTCCCTGTCAGGAGGAGTTAAAGCCATGCTGGGAAGACGGCTGCTGTTTAACCTTCTCCGAGCTGTAATGAGATTGACTTTGTCATCTCACCGCACCGTTGTCGTTCGGTGGCTGTAAGCTTTCAGGCTGACTCTGGAGCCTGTCAAACTCCATCCACCTCTAAAAGTTTGTGCAAGGGACTAGGGATGGGTTGTGGTGCCTGGAGGCTGGCGACAACCCCTGTCGGTCCCCTCCATCCCCATGGGTCAGGTGGCAAAAGCTGGGCTTGGACGGCAGATGACTCCTGTGGCATTTGGTACCATGGGACAGAGCTGAGACAAATCCGGTGTTTTTCAGCTGAGCCAAGATGCTTTGAGGGGGAAGGGGGCAGTGGAACAATCAGCTTAAGACAGCCTGTTAATGCTGAAAATCCCGGATACCCTGTGCCGGGAAGCAGCACCCATGCTGGCAGGTGAGCCGGGTCTCCCAGCAGATCCCCAGCATTGTTTCCAGCCCCATCGCTTCCTCCTGTGGCTCTCTGGCAGTGATGGGCTGCCCCACCATGCCACCTTCACAGGGAGTCACCCCAAGACCCCCCTGCCTTCCCAGCTATGGGTGACCTCCCTTGCAATTCAAGGCACCTGGTATTTAAAAGCATCAAGCCTAATTTTTGTGTGGTTTTATCCCTTCACGGGTGTCAGGCATTAGGTCAGGATCATGCTAAGGGGCTTGATCGCGGGGGAAAACCTTCTCCCCTCTTCCCAAAGCCACCGGGGAGACCTTCACATCAACATCTCTCCAGGCTCAGCCCCTCCATAAACCCTCTGTGCTTGGGCACAAGAGGGCACTGAAACACCACTGCGATTGGACCGTTCCTGAGCACAGACAGAGCTGCTGGAGCCATAAAGTCCCTTCTGCACCTTCCCCCTGGCTCGGCAGGGTCACTGTACACTGAGGGGCGAGCAGACACATCCAGAGGATGCTCCTGCCCTACACCGTGGCGTGCATGTCCATGCTGTGCCCTTCCCATTGAATTACATCGCCTTAAATGAGGGGAGGAAGAGCCAAGCGGAGCCAGCACCTCCTCATGCGTGAGCAGACCTGTTATTTCTGGGGCTGGGACCAGCAAGAGCAACAAAATCCCTTGAGTTTTGTGCTTGTTGGGGTCAAACACCCACTTGCTGCCTGCAAAAACTCAGCCCCTTCACCTGCTCGGGTTCAAGCAGGTGGAAATCACCAGTCAGCTGCGCTCTGCAAACCTGGGAGCGCTTAATTGATATTAATCTCATCAATGCAAATCATATTAACTCTCCTAGAAACACTGGGCCTTTACCAATAGCAACACTGCCTATTCCATATAAATCAAATTTACCAGCCTATAAACATTAGTACATCCCACAGACATATTCACCCTCATAAAAAACATCAATTGCTGCCTGACTATATTAGTGGAAATAAATTACAGAACTTTATCTCTTTGCCGTGATTATGGGCAAAACCACATAAAAGAGACACTTGGAAGATGCTTTTGTGTCAATTGTTACAGACGTTGCCGATGCTGTTCGGCTCCTTCAAACTGCTGTGAATTGCATATAATTAAGGGATTTGAAAACCTTCAATGACTAAATTATAAAAACGTCCCTTTTGCAAGCCCTGAAACACCTGTGTGAGCAATTTTTGTGCAGGTGAGGCGAACAAAATCAACCTATGAAGCATTGCACTTTGGGGCGGGTGCAGGATAGGTCCTTTTACACTCTTTTTTTCAGTGATGGGTGAACAGGAGAAAGTGTCCGATAGGGGAAAAAAGAGTTTGTGCTCTTCAGCTTCTCAAAAAGAAGACTGTGAGGTGGCTTTATTGAGTGTGAGCATCTCTGGAAGAGCAAAGCATCAAGTGGAATAAAGGTACAGGAGGGAAGCGGTGGCTGGGAGGGAACTGGATGAGAAATGAGGCTTGTGCTTCAAGCAGGCAGGGTGATTAACCGTGTGAGCAAACCTCTTAGGGAAGAGGTGGGTTTTCCTGCAGAGACTGGATGGTTTGAGAGATGCTTCATCCCCACATGAGTCATTGGGAAACTGGGGGAGACGAAGTGTCCTGTGGTGCTCAGAACGTTGGTCTTGATGATTGAACATTGTATGTGCCCGTGAATCTGTGGCAGGAGGAATGAGGAGTAAGGTGGGGAATAGGAGACTTCAAAGCCATGGGATGTGTCTGCAGTTGTCCCCATGCCAGGTACAAGCCTTATCCTCCCCAAACCCTCCAGGGTACCCGTGGGTCTCAAACCATCCTTCGCTCACCACACCATTGCCTTACCCTTCTTTCCTGCCCTGGACATGATGCCCAGGCCAGTTTAATGTGCTCTGCAGTAGATGAGCTTGGGGACATCATCTCCTTAAGTGTTGGCCAACCTTTTGGCTTTCCTGCCGGTTTCCCACCCAGTGAAGTCGCACTGGGATGCTGCAGGTGGTCCTGTGTCTGTCTGTCCCTCCTGAGCAGGGAGGAGGATCCCAGCAGAGCTGATCTGCCTCTCCCATCTCGTCTGCTTTATCTTTTCTTGAGTGTCCTCACTCATCAGCCTGGGTGATGGCACGGTGCCTGCTCCCAGCTGGCAAGGGTTAGAAAAAGTCTCCCATTCTTCTGCACCTCTCTGCTCTTTTTATCGAGGCCTTCTCCTCCAGGTCTGTCTCAGGTACGTGGTACTCCTGTTACCATAGCAATGTGTCTCACCATCTCACAGTCTTCAGCGCACTTATCCCTGTAATGTCCCTGTGTAGGAGAGGAGCACTATCGTCCCCATGATACTTGCGGTGGAGGGAGGCACTAGGATGAAAAGCTCAAGTGAGGTGGGGATCAAAAAGCCACTGAAAGCCTCCAAGGCTTGGTGTGGTCACCCAGGTGATGGACAAATGTCCAGGGCAGAGGTGACCATCGCTGGTTGGTCATCTTCACCCTTGCTCAGCCCCATAGCAGGGTTTCTTGTCTGACTCCACCAGTGATGGTGCTTACAACCTCATCCCTTCTCTCTGTGCTTGGTGACAAGAAGTGATTAAGGGGTTTAATAATTTGGATTTATTCTTTGCTTCTGTCCGAGGCTGTTCAAAGAACAATAAAGTGACTCCAGTGTGGTTATGGCTTAGTACAAATGTCCAGGGATGCTTCCTTTGGCAGCGTGTCCATCAGTGTGATAATATCGGTGAGGGCACGATGCCTCCCCAGGGGGACATCTTTAGGTACCCAGCATGGGCTCATCTTGGGCACATGTAAAACCTTCACGGTGGTTTGCAGTAAATTTTGGATTTCCCTTTGGGTGAAGTCAAATGCAAAAGAGATGCATGTGCCTGACAGCTGGGCTACGGAGCTTTTCATACCTCATAGGTTATTCATTGACAGCATTTGTGTTTAATGCAGGAGCCTGGCTCCAGCCCAGCCTTCTGGGGCCTCCTGTGATGTCTTAATGCTGTGTCCGCCCTTTGGCAAGGAAAGGATGGAAAGAAAAGTGTGGAAACCTGTACTGCTGCAGAGCAGAGCATGCAGAGGGACAGGGAGGCTGGGCTGGGGCTGGAGGGCAGCGGCCTTCCCTCTGGGGTGATGGGGAGCTCAGCTTTCCAGCAAAAATGAGACTCCAGCACTCGTAACCAGGGGAAAAACCCCTCCATGGCAATGGAATATGAAGGCAGCTGTATGATACTGCAGAGTGGCCGAGATCACAGCTCAAGGAAGGGTCTTGAAGAGGTGTGAGCACTGTGTAACAGTGCCACATTGCATCTTCCATCAGCCCAGATTTGCCTGGATCTGCACTCAGATATGTTGTCAGCCTGCAAAAGCTGGCTTCTCTCTCAGCTGAATCCAGCTTTTTCCAGGATGAGATAAATCCTCCCCTAAACTGTCGCTGGGGCAAATGCTGGTGTAGATGTGCTCTGGCAGTGTGCTCTGGGCTCCTGCCTATGCATGGTCCACCAGATCCCCCCAGGCAAGCCCCTCTCAGTAAGTCGATGGAAATGGGATGCTGCTGGGTCCTTTATCCCTGTGCCAACACTCCCCCCGAGCACCCAGGGCCCCGCCACATGCTTTAGTCTAGCACTGACTAATTACTGAAGTAGTTGCCAGCTTGGGTAGCTGGACACAACCTAAATCCTTCTGTTGAATCTGGAGTTTATGGGCAGATGGGAAAAAGCAGGAGGTAGGCACTACTGGGGGGTCCAACCCGCCTGTCAGCCTCCCCTCTGTGGACGGGCACTGATTTCAATATCACATCAACTCTAATTGACTTAGCGCTGGTCTTTGCAAATCACCCTCTTAATGATAGTTACAACTACAGTGTGTGCAAATTACCCTGCTAATGACACTTACAGATGTACCAAATGCCTTTGCTTATTCGTATAGCCAGTCAGGAAATCATTTAAAGCTGAAAGGTCAGGAGCAAGAGCGGGATGGGAGAGCATCATCTCCTTGGCAACTGCTCGGCTGGACCCCTTCTCCGAGGGCCTGTCCCCAGCATCCCACCAGCAGCTGCTGCGTCCTGCTGCACCTCCTCGCTGGGCTCGGATGCAGGATGCGGTCTCCCCATGGAGAGGGAGCAAAGCATGGACTTTCCTCCCGGGGAGTCCTGGCACAGGGATGCTCCTTGGAGCAACATGTGGAGGGGATGAGCCTGTTTTCTGTGGTGTGATAATTGCAAAGCTGAAATAGAAACCAAGGAGAGGGAATTTGATCTCTACTGATTTAATATTTTGCCAGGAAGGGGGTGTGGTAGGGGAGGATGCTTTCCCAGCCATCTGTGTTTCTGGTGGAGCTGGGACCCTTTGCATCCTCTCCCAGCCCCGTCGCAGCAGCCAGCACCCCGCACCACGTCCTGCCCACCAGCAACGCAGTGGCTGTGTCTGGAGCTCCTGGGCTGGGGGATGTAAATGGCTTTCATGCCTCAGAAAAGCCTAATGACTGTTTAATTGGACCCCTCCATGTTACCTGCGTGTTAGCAGCTGGTTTGGCTGGTGACCAGCAGCAAGCCAACCTGGGCTCACTGGAGCTGCTATTTCCATGTGAGGTCTGAGTGAAAGCACTTTTCTGGCTGACTCTGGTGCTTTGATGACTTGAGTTTATCACCTACCAAAGTGAATCACCTTTTAGAGCTGCAGCGGATGATGTGATAAGCAAATAACAACTCAGCCATGGCAGCTTAAAAAAGCACCGTCTTTGCCGGCATGCCAGCATTTTGGCGACCCTCGGGACATGGGGACACAAGGACAGCAGTGTCTCATCTCTGTCCACAGCATGGCCTGAGGGCTGATGGAGATCGTACAGCTTTTGTGGAGATCGTTGGTTGAATAGAGAAGAGGGACCCAAATTAACGCCTTGTCCAAGAGGAAGGCGGGCAGCACTTGGCCATTAGATGGTGGGTTTGGAAGTAGCTGGCTGGCCAGCCAGCAAGCCAGCCAGTCTCCTCTTCCTCTGGAGGACATGGGGGGGAGCTGATATTACTGTGGGATGCACATTTAAGGGACTGAGCACACTGATGCATGAGAAATCAGGCTCTCTTATTTCTGCTGTTCACAGAATATCTTGGTTCTCTTTTTTTTCCTTGATATAACTCTGGATTTTCTTATTATCTGCATAAAACGGTGATCTCTTTTTAAACGCTGCCAGATGATATATGATGGCAATGAGTTTCAGAGGCCAAGTGTGTCATGCCGTTATGAGTTTCTCTAGTGAATTTTATTTAGCCACTTCAATCCCTTGCTCCTGCTATGGAGCTTCAGAAGAGCACGATCCTTCCTATGGTGTGGGAAGAAATGCAGTGATGGAGCTACCCGTCGGGAAGTCATGCTCAAGGTGGTCTCGAGCACTTCTTCATCCATTGACACGTCTTCAGCTACATCCAGCCTCAGCTTTAAAACATCCATAATTAATGCCTCTGCTTAAGACAAACAGTGTTCAGGAAGATTTATCATTTCTTCTCTTGTAATTACCTGTCAAAACGAAAGTAATGGCCTTTTAGAAGGAACGGAGGGTTTTTTTCTTTAATCAATTAAGTATGCAGCTTGTCATGCAAAATCAAGGTCGTCAAGATTGTGATGAAGATGACTGCCCCACTAGCGCTGCCCTTCTCACAGCCCACCACGTACCCTTGCGGGAAGAGTGGGGGGAGATATTTGAGGAGAGTGGAGGGGGTTCATTCAAGCATCTAGCTCCTAGTGGACCTTAATGAGCTGAAACTATATTTTATATATACATTATTCCCTGTGCTGGAGGCCCATCAGCCTGTGCACCCTGGACAAGGATGCTTAGAGGAATCTGTTGAGGACCGGTCTGTGCAGACACAGACCAAGACAAGGTTTGCTACCCCCAAAACGTGGCTTTGGAGGTCCTCTCCTGCCAGTCTGCAAGAAGCGTTGTGAGACCTGGTGTCACCATCCAGCAGGCAAGTCCTCCCTTACAGGTGAGGAGCATTGACTTTCTGCCACGAACAGGCAACCAGGCAGCGTCTCACATTTCAGATGTCCTAAGTTTCCCAGGAAGCACCTGGCACCATGTCTGAGTTCAACTGGTCTGAACGTCCCTTGTCCCCGCTGCATGAGGGCTAGCTCCTCTTAGAGCAACAGGTAGCAAGCTCTGGATAAAACTGGGGTGTCACGGAGGCATGAAACAATCTCCAAATGCAGATACTCCCAACTGAGCCCCATGGGACACAAGGGAAGAGGCACGATACTGTTAGGATGGGAAGGATGGGGATCTTGCCCCATTTTCCTCCATCTCCATCCCTGCACCTGATGGGAGGGGGACATCCCTGCTTCTCCTCCCAGTCCCATCATCTTTGCTTTTCGAGTGTATCCCAAAAGCAGGTCTCCATTTTTAGCAGGCTGTTGCTTTTTGATCAAGACCTCTGGATCCCTGTGCTTTAAGATGCTCTTCTCTGGGGAGCTGGCGAGCTGGCTGTGCAGGCTTATTTCCCTCTGATAACAGACTCTGTTAGCATGAAGTATTGCTTTCAGTGCTCCAGTGAAAAATGTTAGCTTTCCTTGTGAGAGGTATCTATTGGGTTAGGATTACACTGCCCATAAATAACAGAGACAGGCTCAATTCCAGGCGCTTTTCCAGCCCATAATTGGAACACCATTATAAATTGTAAACATCTACTTTGTGCTATAAATGCACCTTTAAATGGATCAGAGTGGGGAATGGCACAAAGTGGCTGCCAGGAGGAGAGCAGGGAGCAGAGAGTCCTCTGTCACCAGCTCCAGGTGATGGGGAAGGGGGCTGCGGACCGGCTCTATAGGGGTTTTGGGGCAGATCATCAAAATATGTTAATTTTGCTCTGTTCATGGAGAAGCTCACAGAGGTAGATGCTCTTGGTATTTTGGTGCAGAGAAGTAATCCTTCTCCTGCATCTTGTCCTTGAAGCTTGGCTCTGGGCTTTGGCCCTTGCTCAGCTGCAACCGGAGTCACCCACTGCCTCTGGGCTTGGTCTCAGCATCCCCTTCTCCATCCCAGGCTGGGCATGTCTGAAGCCTCTAGCAAGCACCAGGCTGGACGTGGAGGTTGTCTGCAGAAAATGTGGACTTTTAACAGGCAAAGAAAAGAACTGAGAAACCAAGACCTTCTCCTGTAATTTGTTGTAGGCTTTTTTTTGCTTTCTTTGCATGTTTTCATCCTGCTGCAATGCCAACTTTCCATCAAAAAAAACCCCATTTGATTTAAATTTTCCAGCCATCCCTGCCTTTCTTTTAAACTCTTCTCTGGAGGTATTTAAAGAGTGTGATAAGAGTCATGCAGAGGTGATGGGGCAAGTGGCTTGTTTCATCGCCCCTCACAATATACAGTGACCTAAGACATTTATTTTAATGTATTATTGAGCTAATGATTTGTATAGACAAGAGCCTTTTAGCCATCAACGTGTTTGATTTCTCCAGAAATACATCTTTAAAGGAGCCAGTGACCTTCTGCTGGCTGCTGCAGCTCCAAATATGCTCAAGGAGACTTTTTTTGCATAGCAGCAGATGGAGGCACCCTATGTTACAGGCATGTGATGGTGCAGGAGAAGACCCAGGAGCCCAGGGTATGGGATCACGTCCCCATGTGGGATATGGGACAGAAAACAGACGCGCATCCATAGGAAACCAGCTTCCATGGTGCACTTCCTAAAAGTGCTTGGGGCAAAGGCTGTTTGGTGTCTCAAAAAAAAAGAGGATCTGAGATAATTTCACTGCAGTGCTTAATTATCTTCACAGGGAAAATACAAGCATTAAGGGGTGAGAAGAGCAGGGCAGGCCATGTTCACGGTCTCAACAAGAAGTGCTATCTCAGAGCAGGAGGCGGGGAGGGCGAGGCTACCAGATGTGATGGTGTGGAGGTAGCCGGTGGCTCGGGAAGTCCCCAAACCACTGACAGCCACAGGGTGACAGATGGAGTCAGGAGGAAGATTGCTGGGGACATCCTCCCTCTTTTCCTCTACCCCAGGTGATGTCTGCTGCCATGGACCAAGGGGACATGGGGGCTTTGGTCCCAGGCACAAAAGCAGCTCTGATGTCCTCTGACATCCCTTCTTGGCCTGAGGACCATGTCGGAGCCTCCCTGCTGACATCCGCATGGCTGCACTGGGGAGCTGATGCCCACTCCTGCAGAGGGGAGCGGTGGCAGGATTAATTAGCTAGCAAAGTCTGAGCACTGGGCACTGCTCATTTGCTTCTACTTGTGTATTAGTATTGTTTATTAATTAGATAATATATATGAGTTTATATGAATCTCATTTCAAATCCCAGCAAATTTGCTGGGCAAATATTAATAGCTATAAATGCCAAGAGGATAGCAGAACTGCGAGCAGCTCGGGTTTATTAAGAACAAATCATGCTAGACAAACTTAATTACATTTTTGATAGAATTGCTAAATTAGGGGGTGAAGCGAAAGCAGTAGACATTCATATATCTTGATTTTTAGCAAAGCATTCAACTTGGCCAAGTGTGAATCGCTAGAAAACATCATATAAACTGGCAGGGAGTTGACTATTGTCATGGAAAGAGTGGGATCACTGCAGGACCACGCTGATGAAAGGGGATGGGTGCATTGCAGCCCACTGGCAGCTGCCTGTTTATCCTGGTGCTGAGATGCGTTGGTGAGCTGGGCTGTCCTGTGCGGTGGTGGCTTCACCTTCAACCCACAAGTGGGTCACAAGCCCCCAGATGTGGTGTACCAGTGGGCGTGGGGCAGGTTGCATGGAGGAGGGGATGCTGGGCACGGTGATGTTGGAGTGGGGCAGAGCTGGAGGAAGGCAGAGCCATCCCAGCAGCTCCATCATCTGCCACCCTAATTTGCCCTAAAACTGCAGAGCCTGAACATGGGTCCTGTCCCTAAGAGGGCCACGAGCTGGCTAAAAATGCAAGGGCTGTATGGCAGCTTGGTGGATTGATGGCTGCAATGCCTGGCAGCTCCAGGACCTGCTGCAGCTCTCTGGAGTTTCTCTCCCTCAAGCACCATTGGTTGCAAGCAGGGGAAGATCTGGATGGATTTGCATAAGGATGCAGTACCTTGTTGGCATCAGACTTGTTTTTTCTCCTCACCCCGTGCATGGGCAGCTTGCTGCAGTGGGAGATCAGCACATGGTCAAGCTCCACCATCAGCAGAAGAGATTGTCGCTTAATACAGCCACTGGGACTGCTAATGCTGCTATGGGGGATAATGCTGTTATGCTAATATCGATATAACTCCGTAAGAGCTCCACCAGCATGACTGTTACAAAGAGAATAAGAGATACCGCAATAAGCGCTTGCCCTTATTAAGACCATAATCCCAGCTCTGACTTTTTTTTTTCTCTCTCCCCAGTAATCCATTCAAATGTTGACGGAATAAATCATCACCTTTGTATTTTGGTTTTCCACTGCTTCAAGCTCATCTCAGGTCACTTATGTTGGAGCAAAGCAGAAAACAGGACACTGGGAGGGCTCATGGTGGCGGGGTTGCATAGGCAAGTTGGGATGATATTAGAGGGGGTCCTTCTCAATTAGATGGTATAATTTGGGCTCTCCCATCTCCTGCCCACCTCCCTCACCTCTTCCTACCTACATCAAAGCCCCCCTGCCCTTGCTTCAGTGTTGTGCACCCCGATGGGACTGCCAATGGAACAGCAGATGGGGACAAGCCACCAGATCTGCAGCATGGGGGCAAGAGCAGCATCTTTGCACAGCACCATGCTTTTGGGATGTTTCCATGCCAGCAAAAGTCTTGCAAAAGATATCATTGCTTTGCATGGCCTGGATCAGATAAAAATGAAAAAAGCTGTTTCCCTGCAGTCGGACCATGCTTTGGGAAGAACACTGCCACCAGCTTCACCAAGAGCATGGTGACAGCAACATCCCTTCCTCAGTTCAGCAGCTACCCCAAGATGCTGCAAGCTTGGGAACCATCCTTGGGGCTTGTTGAACGCTCCTTGATGTACCCTCGCTGTTTTATCGTAGGCACATCAGCTTCATTAGAAAGCTGCCATCTGCACTTGTCTTGTTCAGTGTGATTTGCTTTGTTGCCAGCTAGGAGATGCATTTGATCACCTGGAGTGGCGGTTCCCTGGGTTCAATAGACACGTGTGCTTTAGCAGCGCTTTCCTTAAAAAGACAGATGGGTTTGAGAGGGAATGAAAGCTTTGCCTGCTGCATGGGGAGGCTTTTCCTGGGATTTGCATGTTTATGCTGTATTACTGAGGCCATGAGCTGGGTGCCTTTGAAAAAAGGTTTGTTTTCCAGGAATGGAAAAGCAGTCACTGAATTTTTTTCTTTTTTTGCTGACAGGGGAATAGCATTGGTGCTTGGGAACGAGCGTAGCCCCCATCCACCGTGGGCTGCAGAACCAGCTCCATCCTGACTCTCTTGGGGTTGCTCCATTCCCACAGTCCCTGAGTCCACAGCCATGCAGGGATCGGGAGCTCAGACCCCCGGATCAGGACATGTACTTGAAAAGCATGAGATTTTCAAAAGGGGATGTCAGGTCTCTTTTATTCCTTCATTAGATGTAAGCCTTTGAGTGCTGTTTCAAAGATTTTTTTTCTCTGACTCCAGGAAAGCTGGGAACCTGCATAAAGTAAAAATGAGTGCTGGTGTTCCCATGAAATGATGCGATCCTGGGAACTGGGCTTCCAAGAAACAGCCTTGTTTCCTGAGACTGGTGTCAAAGCTGTGAACCAGCAGCCCCGTGGGAAGGACGGGTTCAGCTCCAGGGCCAGGCCAGACGTTCGGTGGGGTTTCCTCTCCTTAGTGGCACAATTAAATAGAATTACTACCATGGGATTTTCCAAAACAGGTTGCTGCTCTCCTCCCATTATCACCAGGATCCCAAGAAAGTAATGGGTGCCCTGGAAATGGGGCAATATCACAAGCTTTTGGTGCAACCTCATACAGGTTTTTCCCTCCCTTTCTTCTCCAAAATACCTTGGTTTTGTCCATCGTTATGATTATTTTGTCCATCCTCAAACATGGTCATGCCTAAACACCTTCAGCTCACCTCTGCTCTTGCCTTTTATATCTTAGGATACGTGAATTGGTTTATTTCTGATTTACCTTTGGGTGCTATTAGTCCTCTCCTGTTCACAGGGTTGAACTTGGGGTTAAGGGACAGGTCAAACAGATGCAAAAGGCACAGGCTCTTCCCAGCTCAGCGTGCTCCAACCAAAGCCACCAACACCTCTCGTGCTGTCTTGGAAGAAGCAATCTCACCTTGCACGGCTGGATTTACACTAGCAACCAGTGCTATACCGAAGAGGGAGAAACTGTTTGCAAAACAGGGGTTTAAGGCTCTAAACAGCTGAGAGCAGCAGCTTGCAGAATAAATGGGTATAAAGCAGATTGTGAGATACCTGCACCTTTGCGGGGAGAAAAGCATTTATGGTGAGGGGCTTTGCGATGTGATGGCAGAGAGCTGGGTAGATCTGTGCCACCTGCCTGTGCAGCACTTAGATTTTGCTCTGCTGCTCCTTTTTTGTAGCTGAACGTAACCCAGGTAAAATTGATTCACTGCCTGGAGCTTTATAATGAAAATTAATGTCTTTGGTGCATAGCTGTTGTCTTCAGGGTGCATGCAAACAAACAACCAAAAAATGTAGCGTGGTGTAAGATCAGGGTTATATATGCTTTGAATGCTAATGTTTTTTAAATTGTCTTGATTTATGAAGTGTTTCTTTACTGAATTTTCCTGATATTCATCATGATTAGTGCAACTTTGCTGGAAATCTGGATGAAGTTAATCCAAAAAATGAGACATATAGCTGGACATCGCTTTTTCGCACACCGAGATATCGTGGGTCAGTCACAGCATGGCTTTGCAGAGGTGGGATCACAGAGATGCGATCACAGCTCTGTCTTCTGATGGTTTCATGCACATCCTTCAGGGATGGACATTTCTGTCCCCAGGGATATAAGAAGGAAATTTTATTACGTTATCTAACAGCTTTTGGATCTACCACCGGATTAGGGGGCAGGTGAAGACCATAACCTCTGTGTCTTGAGTAGCATCAGCCAGAATATCACATCTGGCCACAGCTGGAGTCAGCACATCACAGTTCAGATATTCCCGTTGAGGAAACACCATCCACACAGAGAACCACAGCGGTGGCAGGAAGGAAAGCTGAAGGCACCATCGGAGATGCCTCTATGACTGGAGGAGTGTCCCCTGGATGTAGAGTGCCTTCAGAGGAGCTCAGTCAAACAGAAGTTTGATTGCTTTGGGCCACCAACTAAGGAAAGGAGTTTGCAAAGTGTTTTAGGACCATTTGGGCTCGAAAGACGTTATATAAATGAAAATGAATTGCTAATCCCCTGAAGGCCTCCAAAGGGCTCTCATAAGTGCTGGCAGATTTGTATAGATCCAGCTGGAGAAGTTTAACCTCAGGAGTCAGCTTATGCAGCAAAACTGATTAATTTCTCAGCAAAACCAGTTAATTGCATGAAAACTCCCCAGTGACTGTTTGAGTTTCCATCCACAATAAACCCTATTTGATAAAATGAATAATAATGAAACTAATCTGTGACCCGAGTCAGCTCTTCTGAGGAATTCGTGCCTCACATGAGCATGTGAAGATACTCACTGGGATGAGAAAACAATAAAAAATGAACTGACCTTTAGCACAGAGGGCTGGTAGGTAGGTCACAACAGAAAAGTAACAATTTCTTTTGGAAGACAATGGAAAACAATTAAACTTTGGATTTACTAGAACGCAAAGCTACTCCTATCAAGCCAGCACTACATTGCCATAGGAGCAGGCTTTGTCCTCAAACTGCACATCTTCAGGACTGTTGCTGCCCTTCAAAGGTTTCCCTGGGGAAACCTGGGTTTGCCTGCTCCCTGTTGCAGCAGGTTAAGAGGCTGGGCTCGGTTTTCTCTTCCTTTTCCTCTTGTCTCCATGCTGAGGTGCAATCCATGGCTAAAACCTGTCCATGCATGAGGACAGTTTCTTATGGTGACCGGTCCGTAGAGGTGGCCATTAGCTGGCTCTTCAAGAGGGAACACAACAAGCAATAACAGCCAAGACTTTGCTATTGCTCTGTATTTCCCAATAGCCTCATTGAACGGGCTTGCCAGAGGATCAAACCTGCCCATTGTGGTGAATTTATCACTACAGAGGTGGAGAGGTGGCTAATTCCCCTCGGGGTACCAAACAGCACGCTGCGGGTGATGCATCTGCCCCTGGGTTTCCTGCTGATGGTGCTGCCTGTGCTGTCTCTAAACCACTTGTGGGGTAACAGGGTATGGATGTTTTGGGGCTGGCTGGGGCAGACAGAACAGAAGGAGGGGAGGAAAGGCTGGTCCTGCTCCAGGGAAGAGCAGGGGACAACGTGTGAGCTGGGGCTGGGAGGAGACTGTGGTCTTGACTCATGAGAGAAGGGCTTGGAGAACCCTGTGGAGAGTACCAGGAATCAGCAGGCATCACTCTAGAGGTAATCACTCTGGCAATTATTTGTTAATTGGTGGGGGCTAAAGGGAGAAAACCTATGAAACAGCCCTTCACACCCCCATGCTGAACCAGGCATGGACCAGCTCAGCCTTCAAAGCCAGAATGGATCCAGTCTGCAAGGCGGGGAGGCTGGGTGGGGGGAGGTTTGAGCATTTATTTCTCTACATTTATTATAATCTGTTTGGAACACGTTTCACAGAATCTCTCCTGTCCTTCACACTTCCTCAGCGAAGTCCCTTTAAAGCTAACAAGCTCCCCACCACGGCAGCAAGGTGAAAACAGCAGGGAGAGGGGGAGGTTGAGCACATCAATATTATTCCTCCATCCCTGCCACGAAGGTCGGGATGGGAGCAATGGGGACACCAGTGGAGGGTTTGTCAGGACACGGGAACCAGCTGCTCTGCTCCTCTTGCTTATGAGTGTCCTAACCTCACTGACGGGGACCAGCGCCCTGCAGGAAGGGACATCACAGTGTCACAGCCTGCTGAGAGCAGGGCAAGATTGTGCCCTCTCCTGTCTCTGCTGCTGGAGATAAAGAGACAGCGGAGAGCTGTCATGAGCATCCTTACAGCAGGGGAGGGAAGGCTGCGTTAATGGTGCGAGGGCATCAGGCTGCTGAGAGGCTGCACAGCCGCGGTCAGCTGGGCTGCAATTTAAGGATGTTTGCACTGGGTAAAGTGCTCCAAAGAAACATTCCTCCTTTATCACATGCATGCACACATGTGCACATGTTTCTTTTTACTTTCCCTACATTGGCCAGCCCTGCATGCTGTAGGTGAGCTTCATCTAATCTACCTTTTGGTCCCTATGAGGCTGATTTGGGGGCTGAGCTCATGCCAAGCTAAGTTGGCCAAGCAAAACTTTAGGACCCTGGTGGCCTCTTGAAGATGTGTCTGTGGCCATGAGGACAGACCGAGTGCAGGAGTGTGCAGAGACAGGGAACAAGGCGTAGTCCACCCTCTCTTTCCTCATTCTGCCTTTCTAAATCCCATCGCACTGAGCTACCAAGGCACCTCTGGCTCCCACCCACGTCCGCACTGCTTGGAAAGTCTTGGCTCCTGGCTGCTCTCACTTTACCACTGACATTATGAACTTTCCAATGATTTTTTTTTCCTTGTTCCTGGCCACGAAAGTGCCATCGCTCCTGCTGCTGAGGCATCACTTAAATTGCATTGGGAACAGTCCTTAATATTTCCCTTGGCTACGTGAATCTTGCAGATGATCCTTATTAAATATAATGGAAGTTTTTTAGACACCCTTTTCTTGAATTTTTGCAATTAAAAATAGTTCCAGGCGACTAGGTGGATGTTCTGAGGTTTGAGGGAGGCAGGCTTAGCAGAGGCAATGCCTTGCGGGGCTAAGTGCGATGGGAGAAGGACAGGGCTCACTCTACCCAGACACTGCAGGTGCAGAAGGACCCCACAGGGCCCTCCAGATCCAGGCTGCCCTTTCCCCCTGCAATACCCAGCTGCTCACTCAGCCCAATTTGCTCCTTTTTAAAGACTTTTCTTAAATAACTAAGAGACTTGTTCAAATGCCCCCGTGCAATTCATCAGCACAGAGCCACGAGTGTGGCACTTTCTACGGGAGGGCCTGAGGAAGCAGAAACTTCCCTGCCAAGTTCCCATTTCCCTTCTCCTTGGGGATCCTGATGGGATGGATCCACCTACACTTACACTATGCATTCGAGTAGCTGCTTGAAGATTTTTTACAGTGGTTTTAGGAGCGTGGGCTTTGCCAGTCCATTGAACACCTCTGTACCACCGAGTCCCAGCTTCCTAGCCTGGTCATGCCCAGCCCTTTCAGATGAACTTTGTCAAGGTTTGTCTACCAGTGAAGAAGATCACTGAGGCTTTCATCTTACCATGCCAAGAGCAAAATATGGCCAAGGAGACCTCTAGGAAAGGTTGGTCCACCTCCCTGTGGACCATGTTCCCATGCAGCCCAGCTCTGGTAATTGCCACCTCCTTCAGGGAAGGATGGTGGTGGGTCACCCTGGCTGGCTTGCAGTGTTTTTCTTGATATCAGGCTGCATCTGTTGCCTCCTTCTGGCTCTGCGCTTTGTGACTATGAAGCTATAGGTGGGATTATCCCAGGGCCCATCAGGAGCATCTGTTCCTATCTAAGTCCCACTATCTCTGCTGGGCCCCTCCCAAACTTTTTGGACAACTCCAGAAGTAAAGACATCTTCTCTTTATTACATCCTTTAGGGTCTCCTGAGAACCAAAAGCTCTTGCGAACAAGGGAATTAACCAAAATTTCAAGTCTTTTCACATGCTAACAGCTTTCTTAAAAATGAGAGCCTTAAGACACAAACTTTCATAGCAAAGTCTGATGCGTCACCCACTGCGCTGTGTCAGCCCTGTGGGCAGGTGGGATGAGAACTTCATCGGGAACTCACCGCTTGTATTTTCCTGTACTCCTTGCTTTCTATTAAAGTGCCAAATCGTTAGCGCCATGCTAAAAAAATCCATTCAGTTTGTCTGAACTGTCCCTTAGTCACTTGATAAATCACTTGATAAGTCACTTGATAGAGGAGTAAATGAACCTGGCTGGTGATCAATTTATATCCAGCATCAATGCAGCTGATCAGCAGCACTTCTCTTCCCTGGGGTTACCGGCTGAGATGAATGGAGCTGCCTCCACTTCTGCTCACTCCTAAAATCCCCTGAAAAGCAGGAAACAAAGGAGTCTCTGAAGCTGAGCATCCCCCATGGGGCGAGGGTCTTGTGCTGGGTCTTAGGATGTCGGTGAGTGGTGTCTGCAGGCATATATGTGCTGCTTTCCAGCTGGGAACATGCTTTGGGAGCAAAACTGCTGGCTGGCAATGCTCAGAGTGGGTCTGGGAGGGTGAGAGATGGCTGCTGGGCTGGTCTGATGGATGCTCTATGCACAGCAGAGTAGCAGGATCCTCCCCATCCCATGAGGAGGAGGCTATGTTGTTAGTCTCAGAAAAGGGTCCAACAGTTTTGCTATTTTAAATGGAGCAACAAAGGGCTGGACAGACATGAAAAATGCCTGAATCAAGCTTAAATATTACAGCGTGAGTCTGAAGCAGCCACCAATATCTCTGCTGGACCATGCATTAGGGGACTTCTGCCTGTTCAGCTGTGAAAGACTTTGTCTTCTCCTACTGCGCGCTTGGCTTCCTGGTGATGGAGATGGGTATCAAGGTTTGCACTTCCCAAAGGACTTCGGAGCACAAGTGAAACACTGCTAATTAAAAAGAAACCTGTAACAAACCCAATCCTTACCTTATTCTGGAGATTGCTCGAATAAAGCGTGCTATATCTATGTATTGGGTTTGTGTGGCAAGGTTTTGGTAGTGGGGGGGCTACAGGGACGGCTTCTGTGAGAAGCTCCTAGAAGCCTCCCCCATGTCCGATAGAGCCAATGCCAGCTGGCTCCAAGACGGACCCACCGCTGGCCAAGGCCGAGCCCATCAGCGACGGTGGTAGTGCCTCTGGGGTAACATATCTAAGAAGGGCGAACAAAAAACCCTGCGCAATTGCAGCTGGAGGGAGGAGTGAGAATATGTGCGAGGAACAACTCTGCAGACACCAAGGTCAGGGAAGAAGGAGGGGGAGGAGGTGCTCCAGGCGCCGGAGCAGAGATTCCCCTGCAGCCCATGGTGAAGACCATGGTGAGGCAGGCTGTCCCCCTGCAGACCATGGAGGTCCACGGTGGAGCAGATATCCACCTGCAGCCCGTGGAGGTCCATGGTGGAGCAGACATCCACCTGCAGCCCGTGGAGGTCCACGGTGGAGCAGACATCCACCTGCAGCCCGTGGAGGTCCATGGTGGAGCAGATATCCACCTGCAGCCCATGGAGGACCCCACGCCAGAGCAGGCGGATGCCCAAAGGAGGCTGTGACCCCGTGGGAAGCCCGCGCTGGAGCAGGCTCCTGGCAGGACCTGTGGCCCCGTGCAGAGAGGAGCCCACGCTGGAGCAGGTTTGCTGGCAGGACTTGTGACCCCATGGGGGACCCACGCTGGAGCAGTCTGTTCCTGAAGGACTGCACCCCGTGGAAGGGACCCACGCTGGAGCAGTTTGTGAAGAACTGTAGCCTGTGGGAAGGACCCACGTTGGAGAAGTTCGTGGAGGACTGTCTCCTGTGGGAGGGACCCCACGCTGGAGCAGGGGAAGAGTGTGAGGAGTCCTCCCCTGAGGAGGAAGGTGTGGCAGAGACAAGGTGTGATGAACTGACCACAACCCCCATTCCCCATCCCCCTGCGCCGCTCGGGGGGAGGAGGTAGAGAAAATCGGGAGTGAAGTTAAGCCTGGGAAGAAGGGAGGGGTGGGGGGAAGGTGTTTTAAGACTCAGGTTTTATTTCTCATTACCCTGCTCTGATTGGATTGTTGACAAATTAAGGCAATTTCCCCAAGTTGAGTCTGTTTTGCCTGTGACAGTAACTGCTAAGTGATCTCTCCCTGTCCTTATCTCGACCCACGAGCCTTTCATTATATCTTCTCTCCGCTGTCCAGCTGAGGAGGGGGAGCAATACAGCAGCTTTGGTGGGCAGCTGGTGTCCAGCCAGGGTCCACCACCACAATCTACATTGCTCCTCCATTTCTTGCGGACAGACAGCAATCCCTGCATTTCCACATCAGTGCTAGTGACTCTCCATATCAATAATGGGATAAATCTGAATTGTTTTTATCGCGCTTTTCTGTTCTCCCTTTGCTCATCTCTCCAGGCTCTCAGGTACCTTGAAGGGAGTCTTACGCTCTGTTCACCAGGTTTTTCTCCCACCTGTGCCCTGAAATATGTTTGTGCATCCCTATTCTTCGTGGAGTTGACTTGTGTCATTGATGATGAAACCAAAATCTTGGACTTTGTAGTCCCTTAGACCTTCTAGTCCCTTGAAGGGAGAGCTGGTCTCCCTTCTATGCTCTTTGGGGGGCAAAGTCATGTTCCCCCAGAAGGTGCCCATCTCTCTCCTGTGAATTCAGAGAGGTTTTAAGCTTCTTGAGCACACCGAGGTGCCCAGCTCCTCTGCCTGCTGTCCCATCCAGCCGTGGCTGTGTGGTTGACAACACTGATTTTTCACTTTGCGTGGCTACAAACTCTTGTGTTCCCACTTCCGTTACTCCTTGGTATTCATGCCCATCCTCCTACCACTTTTCTACGGCTTCTCATCACTCCCTGGCAGCTCAGTGGTACCAGACAGATCACATCTAAGCCATCAGGGTGCATTTGGTTACACAATCTCTGCAGCTTCCATAAAGCCATTCCTGAATTGAGAAACAGCTCTTCCACACCACTCAAAGAAACCTTTCCTGCTCTTAATATAAGCACTGTCGGCTTTTCCTCACAATGCTTGGTGTTCTGAGAGCTTCTGAATGTTCGTCTGAAAGCTGGGCACCTGCTGACTTGATGCTGTCTGCTGCCATCCTGCAACACTTTTATTTCTGTCACCCCCCCTCCCTTGCTCCTTTAGCTCTGCCGTTCCCCCTTGCCGGCTCAGCAGGGCTGGAAGCCATAAACAATTACATTGTTCTGCAAGAACAATTGCTTTTCTAACTAAAATATTGGGGAAAAATCTCTGGTTGAATCTGAATGAGGATGCATTTGTTTATTTTTCCCTTGCTCGAAGGAATTAATTATTTTGGGCAGAAGAGAAACTTCAGTTTCCATTTGGGAGTCAGGAGATGCAAGCTCCTGCAGGAGGTCTGAGTTCAAGCACAGTTGTGGCACAGCCAGAGCAAAGGATTAACGTGAAACTTTCCTGCTGCCTTTGGGCTACGTGGCTTTGAGGGGGGAGATGCTCTCAGGCTGTGTAAGGACCAGCACTGATCAATCCCATGTGTTTCCAATGAGCCCAGTCCTTTTTGGTCACTCTCCAAAGGGTATATAAGCCTTAGGCTGAGTAGTCTCTGCTTGGTAGTGTTGATCTTTGGGCTTTTGATGGATGGAGGTCTTTTCTAAGAGGATCTCCTTGGTCCAATGTGGACAAGATGGATGAGAAATGGTGCATGTGTTTGTGGTGGTGAGGAAGCTCCTTGGGGAGTTAGGGTAGGGATTGCTCTCTGTTCAAGTGGATGTGTAAATGCTTTTTGTGAAGCAAAGAAAGAGAGCCCATCTCCTGCCACCCCTGAAATATCCTCTCCAGAGAAGACTTGGGCTTGACCCCTGCCTGGTGGAGGAAGAGGTCCCATGTCATTGTTGGAGGTAGGTGCCTGGATGATGAAGCGGGCTGTGGTGTGGGGGTGTCCAGGGGTGCCCCAAACTCTGCCCTGGGTTTCCTCTTCAGGGCATAGGCAACTGCAAGTGCCCACTGTCTGAATTCACAGTTGGGCATGGATGAACCAAAACTCTGCTTCTTTTCAGCTCATAAACTGTCCCTAGGTCTTTCTCTGAGGTTTTTATTTGTCTTTCTGGGATTTTTTAGTCCTTGGCATATACAAATTACTTTTCCTGGCACCATAATCATCTCCTCAAGAAACTGCTTGAGGGTTGTGTGGGTTTTTTACTGCTACGTCTCCAGGCATTCTGGTCTTTAATAAAGAGTCTTGTAAAATCTGTATTCACAAGTCTGGCTCTCTTCTAAATCTTTTACAAACTCCTTTTCTATTTCTCCCTCTGTTCTCCTCCACCACAAGTAAAACTTAGGGAACCATCCTCAAGTACTTTCATTGTTTCTCCAGATCTTTCTTCCCCTCCCCAGAAGCTTTGGATGTACCCATCACGCTTGTGCCTGTCCCTGCAAAGAGCAGAGCAATCACCGCACTGTCCTGTTCCTGTGCCCCTGGGGTTCATCCATCACAGACTGCCACGCAAACCCTTCTTCTGGGCTGGTGGAGGATTAATCTGCAGCTGCACTGGTTTCTCCCGTAGTCATTTAATGTTACAGCTCCCAATAAGTTCTCCAGCGCTCTGTACCTCTGACTTCAGCAACTCTGTTAAGCAAGATTGATTGCAAGAGAAGCCTGTTATTAAGAGCTGAATTGGTGGGTGAAAGTAAGGTAAAACATTTCCCGAGGTTCAGCTGCATCCCATGAACGCAGACTGCCCTTTGGTCTGTCCTTTTATTCTTCTGCACCAAGAACGCGCAGTGGCCTCAAGCAGAGCATGCACTGAGGAGTAAATGGGGAGCAGCTGAATTTCCTGGAATAATTTGCTTTGTAGCATGTGTTGGAGGCATAACTTTGGGTCTTGAAGCACTCTTGACAGTCTGGGCATGGGATTAGCAGTGGAGGTGCAATTGTTGCTTGCCCTGTGTTGTACGATCTTTGAATGAAGCAGGTGCTTTTTTTCTTCTTTCCTGTAAAAGAAAAAAAGACAAAATGGAGCAGATTGTTTAAAGCAATGCCGTTCTGTTTGAGATTTTCTGTTTGGGGACTCTGCGTGTATCACTCCAATCTCTGCACTTCTTGTTCAACCTATGATTTAAAAAAAAAAAAAAAACACAACAAAAAAACCCCACCAAAACCCACGAAAAAAACCCCCAAAAAACCAAACCTACTTTTGTCATGTTAATCTTCCTTTTGTCTCGGACAAATTTATCCTGACTGAACCCAAGGCAGGCTGCCGGTAGGTTTTCTAGCTCTTGGGGTTAGCTTGATTAAAAAAAGTGGTGATACAAACGCATAGACTGAATGTCTTGCTTGGTAATAGCAAATAATAAAACTCAGCTGTCTATTTTTTCCTACCATGCAAATAAAAAGAAGGAAAATAGAAATAGATAGCAATATTAGGAAAGGAGCCTTTTCTGAGTTCCTGGAGGTAAGTAAAAATTCATCAGGTTTTCACAGCACTTTCACCTAATGGTTGAAGTAACCTCCTTTGTGGAGGAGGCAGTCATGAAATGTGTGTCGGTATGGTATTACAGATACAAGTCTTACAGTGAATCTTTTCAAAAGGAAGAATTTTCTGGGGCATGGGGTTTCAGTTGAAACTCGTGGTAGCTGATTGCCAGTTAAAGCAGGCAGAACTTCCACTGAACTTAATGAAAAGCCCCAATTTTCCGTTAAATAACTTTTTTCCCCCTAGAAAACATCTGTTTGGTGTTTTACTGGAAAATTGAAAAGTCCCAGGCTGCTAAAACATCAGAAGCTGGTTCTTTAGATGACTTGTCATAACTGGAAGTGTAAATCTCTTTATATTGAGGTTGAGTGGCAGTAAATTCACCTGGTATTGTAGATTCAGTTGTAGCACCTCAGTAACTTTTTCCAAGGCTTTCTGAATAATGCAGATGTTTCCAGCAAGGCCAACTCGCTGATGCATTTTGTTTCTAGGCCTTTGAGGATAAACCTTGGACTTCAGGGCATTCATTTGTTGTAAGATGCTGACTTTATGAAAATACAATATTTATTTGTGCAGTAGATGATGAAAGATGGACCAGAAAATTCAGATTTTTCTAACACAAGGAGATGGTCAACCTTTCTGAAAAAGGTTGATGTTTTATGCAGCTATTGATTATTGGTCATGGCAACAATAGGGTTAGGCAAGATGATATCTCATCTGGCTCAGGAAAGACTGGGTTTATTTGGCACTTGGAGTAGAGAAAACCCACAAGAGCTTGAGGTCAGGGCTGTGTGGAGCTCCTGATGATCTTTTTTTCCTGGAAAACCTGGCTTTCTGCAGAAGATCTTGACTTTTTGAGTAAAAAAAAAAAGTGTGTGTAAGACCTTCTACCTGAATTTTCATGATTATCTTTAAAATTAATAAAAAAGCGCAAAACCATGACAACATCCCAGGAATGGGCACCATCCAGGGCTGGTGGGCTTTCAAGGGAGGAAGCATTTCCCAAAGGGTTTAGGTGCTACTCCAAGCTCTTAGCAAGGAAATATTTAATACACATTTGTGACTTGGACAAGGTGCCCTACCTGGGCAGGGGACAGCAGTCATGATGCTCTCCCAAAGCAATTCCTCAAGGGCTGGAGGAGGGTTTCTGAGCACCGGCGTGAAGGACACGGACCTAGGTGTGCTTGCACAGAGTCCTGCTGTTTCTTGCTTGCATGGAGGTGCATCTGCTTGCACCTACAAGCACAGAGCTCTAAGTGCTTAACCCATGGGTTCTCATCAAACAACAGATGGGAGAGTGATACAGAGCAAATGAAATATGTGTATTTGTCAATAAATAGATGAAGATTAATCCAAGACAGGGGATGTGTGCTCCAGGCAGGACTGGCTCTGCATCAGGGTACCAGTGTAGCTGCAGATGAGATAAGAGGCTTTATTTGTGTTGCCATAAAGCGAAGAAACACTGCAGATAACAATAGGCACAGCACTGCTGCCTTAGGGTCTTGCTTGGGTGGGCTTAAAGTTTGGGCTGAAGTTTGCAAGCACGAGGTGAAAAACGCAATGAATCTATAAATCCAGGCATGGTGCAGGTGAGGCTTGGAGAAAAGTGGGGTGTTAAGGGGGTGGTTATGTAGGGAGGGAGTGATGAGGTGGGTGACCATCACTGTTTGGGTGGGGGGTTGGAGGTGGCCTGAATGAATGGACCAGGGTCCCCATGGGGAAGTGAGGGGGAATTGGGGCAGTGACTTGGGGAAAGGGTGGGATTTCTAACGGGGAAGGGATTTTGGTGATGGGAGCAGGGAGGGAGCAGCCACTTCTGTCATGCATGCAAGCAGAGGAAGGTGGTCCCAGGCTTGAGCCTCCAAACCCCCAGGGAGCTGTTCCTCTGCAGCAACAATTCTTTTTCTTTTCTCCCTTCCCTGCCAAAGAGCAGTTTTCCCCAGAGTGCTGCATGCTGCTGGCCCAATGTTTGGGAATAAACACAGTCCTTGTTGTAGCATCCTGTTTGCAAAAGCTTGCCTGCCTTGCTTTGGTTGCTGCTGGGTTTTTTTGTAGCTAGCTAATGGCTCTCTGCAGACAGCAGTACACCTGTAAGATCATTGGCAGAGATGTGGTGTGAGAAAGATGGTCCCACCAGAAGGATGAGGCTGAGCCAACCTGTAGTGGTGTAAGTGGCCATAAAGGCAAAGAAGGAGAGCCCAGGTGAAGGGTTTTGGGGTCTTGGTGGGTCAGAAGTGGATTTGCATGGTGCAACCTGGGAACCAGGCCATGGCCATGGGGAACAAAACCCCATTTCACCTGGATGTTTCCAGCAAGAAAATGCTGGAGTTGTGGCTCCTGGGACACAGGGTTTGTTTCCTGCCCATCCTTTGCATGGTGCAACCCAGCCCTGCTCACAACCACCCATGGCCCAAGTGTTTGAGACCTCATCCATCAAACTGGGGTGTTCTTTGAGTTAGTTTCTGATTAAACCTTCCCCTGATGGGACTCAAGCAGAGGTGGGGTGCAGGTGAGCTCCTGCAGAAATGCCTGCAGCTTCTGGTTGATTCATATCAACCTGTTTCAGTGGAGAAAGTGTTCCCTGAAGGTGCTTCTCCAGCATTTTTACTGGCATCACATAAGTGAAGGTGAGAGAAATGTTTAAGGTAGTAAAAAATAAGTGGAAGAAGGGTTGTTAGGCAGATTGGAGCTGAAGATGAGGCTTCATTTAAGCAAGAACACAGGTGAAATGAAATTTAAGCTGTGTTTTATGGGAAAAGCAGTAGCGAATAAACTCTGCAGATCATCTTATTTCATTTATCGCTTCCCCTGTAAATTGTGCTGACTGTCAGTGTGTCGGGTGGAAGTGGGAAACCTGCAGAGTTTTACAACTTCAGGAAAATCAGTGAATTTTTAGTGGGTTTTAGCTGTGGGAAAAGCAGCTCCTCTCCCCTTTGGGGCACAGGGAAACCTCTTGGTTTTCTCTAGCTCTTTGCAGCATCACCTGTTCTGGCTGGGACTCCACAGCAAAGACTTCCCAGACCAGCAGAGAGAACTTTATTAACACACCGAGCTAATTACATTTATAAACAAGAGCCATTGATTTCTCTTCCCGTGGGAACACCGGCTTTTGAACTCAGCTCAACCTGTGGAGTTGGTGTGACACAAGGGGACCCTGCGGAGGGAGGTGATGTGGCCGGGGGGCAAACGCCGCTTGCCCACACTTCCCTATTGCTGAATTGCCAGCGATGGCAGCAGATTGCATTTGAAGTGTGATGTACAATAACGCTGCTGGCAGAATTACACTGATCCATTAGCTCCCGAGCTGCTTTGAGCTTCCTCCATCACATGCGGGTCGTGGCGAGCAAGTGCTGCTGCATGCTAATGCAACCTGCCATTATCGCTGGGTGATAAAGTTTGTCCATTATTGGCTTGTTTGGCATTAGCCTCTTCGAACACGGAATCATCTTGCAGCTCATGTTGTTGGACTATTTGGGGACAGGAGATTAGTATCTGTTTGTGTGGGAAACAAAGTGCTCTGTCCTTAATCAGATGAAAATAGAAGCAAGTAGCGGCTTTTCCCATCATTTGAGAAGCGCGTGTATGGGTTCCCCCCCTTATTTGCTGCTTTGGCTGCGTTTCAGTGCTGGGTGGAGGGTGGTACGTGGGTTGGAGTGCAGATTTGTAAAGCGCTGTTGGACCCACTTGGGTGTGACACGGCACATAAATGCAAGTTCATTATAAGGACTGATTGCTTGGAGGTAGGGGGGAATAAACAAATACCCAACACGCTTTTCGAAGAGAAATGAGTTCATTAAAAATTCTAGGTAATAAGTTATGCTATGGGAAGAAAAAAAAATCCAAGCCTATACAACATTTAGAGCATCGTACTCCAGTCACTTGGAGAGAAGTGATGGATCTTTCCTTTTTTTAATTGTGCTCAGTCATTAGTTCTGGGGGAGGAGGAGGCCTGTAACTTTGCTGTAGCAGCAGGAAAAGTCAGTGCATCTGTGCTGCCTGGAATAAGTGGATTTCTTAGCAGTTTCTTTGGAGCATGTCTTGCCTCTCAAGGCTCCCTGAAATACCCTTTTTTTTTTTTTTTTTTTTTTTTGGCCAGAAGATCTGGCCTGCTGTGTGCATGTGGTGTTTCACCCTGGGCTTGGCAGCCCCTTGCAGGCTCCTAATGAAATGGTCCATTGGGAGAGCGGTGCCCTACACTGGGCTGGATCCATGCATGCAGCAGAGCAGCTGCCTGTGCTCTCAAGCTGGTGTGGGTGCCCCCAGGATCTGGGGACCAGATCTTTTGGGTCCACATGGCACAGCCCATGTGGGCAGGCTCAGCACCCTGCCATGGCCATGCTTGGGCCATATTCAGGTCTCAGGGAGTCAAGTTCAGGGGTTCTAGGTGCTTTTGCATCATGCTGCATACAAGCCCTGCTCCGGGTTATGGGGGCCAAGCAGCACAGTGGGCTCCCTAAGATCACCTACTGCTGAAAAATCAGACACTGGCGTGTCTTATTCTTTCTGCTTTTATTTTCTCTTCCTTCCTGGACCCAGTTGCCCACACTGACCCTCCTTGGGGTCACAACTGCATTTGAGATGCCCTTTAGCAGGGCAGCCTCATTTGAGCTGCTTGTCGTGACAGCCCCAATCCCCTCAGTGTTAGATCTTCTGTTTAAACAACACTTCCAAATGTTGATATTCTTTTACTTTTAGTAAATTACCATATAGCCACGAATATGATATGAAACAGCATAAACACTTTTATGGCCAGCAATAGTCATGGATAACAACTTCTGCATATTTACACTTCCCAGCCCATTAGACCTTCTTAAATAATTCATATTATATCATAATTTAAGCCTGTGTGGCATTGCTTTGAGGTGATTATGGTCTGTAACAAACCTCCACTGGGAGTGGTAACGTTAACACAAGTTACTGGTTTAATATAGGTGATTACAAATGCTGTGATGCTGCCGTGGGGTTAGGAGGGGTGAAGTTTATTATCCATGGCTGGATGATGTAGTAGGGGTCTGATCGAGCCAAGATGCTGTGCTGGGATGGATGAGGAGGTGATGTGGGGCTTGAGGCGGGAGCTGAGGCCACTGGTGCCTGGCTTGGCAGAGCTGTGCCCATGCCATCAGTGCCACTGACATCTGGATGCAGAGACTGTCATCTGAGATGCTCTTTTCTATTAGATGTTTGCAGAGCGACTTTTTTTGCCCCGTTGCAGATCTGTGATGCATGCAGCCAGCACAGAGCAGCCTCCCTGGCCCCAGGAGCAGGGCTGGGATGCCAAATGGGCACAACTTTGTGGAGGGAAGGTGTTTGCAGTGTACCTCAACTGTGCATCCGCTCTGGGGCCCATGGGGCTCCTCAGCAAAGCTCAGGAGGGTTTTTTGGTCCCAGATAGTCCAACAAACGAGCTCCACCAAGTGATGGAAGCTGATTGTCTACATGGTGCCTCTCTCTCCTCCCTGATGCTCTTGGTTGGCACCAGCATTAGTTTTCCTTCAAAGCCCTCTCTTGATCTGCCCTCATGTTTAATGGATGAAAGCCTTTCCCTCCTCCCGTGCCACAGATGGCGAATAGAGAGCTCTGCTCCGACAGCAAATTCCTCCCAAGGCAGATGAAAATCTTGTTGGAGTCATAAAGTTGTCTTGGCGGTGTCAAGTTGGCCATAAAAAAACTAAAATATTGACCTGTTCTTCCCCACAAAACATGACTAATTAGCTACGCCGAGTGCAACAATAGAGGGTGGCTGATGTTTCCATGAGGTCTCATCTAGCTGCTGGAAAGGCCCTTACTTTGCTGGTGAGAATTTCTTTGGGTTGTCCAGATGGAAGATGGTTTTAGGAGCTAGAAAAGCTGCTCAAGGCTGGATGTTCCCATGTTGGGTCCTCAACTCATTCACCTCAGAGCTGAGCCCTTGAAAACGTGATGCTTGTGCACTTCGGAAACCTGGTACTTGAAATGCTGTTTTAAATTAGGTTTTATCCTAATTTTCTGAATTGCTCATCTCCGTAGAGAGCTCCAGGATGGCTTCAGTCATGGTAAATAAGGTAGATGTTGGGACTCAAGACATGTAGAAATCTGCTTATTTGTCCTTAACCCAAGCAGTAATAAAACCAATGCCCCATGCTCAAGAGGGACCTTGGCTCTTTCTATCCTGATGATTACCCACAAGAGGAGTCCACAGACACTCTTTCCCTCCCCAGAGAGGCACAGCAGGATTCAAAGCGCCATCTTGAGCCCAATCCTGCTCCACCAGCTGCAGCATCCCAGGCAAATAACCAAGACGGCTGATCCGTTTGCACGGGCGGAGGGAGGTATGCCGCTCTGAAGCAGCACACGTTGCAGCGAGGTATGCACAGTTAACATGCACACACCTCCAACAGCAGTTCAAGTGTGAGTTACAGCTCCAATTCATTCATTTCAGGTAGAGGCACCCACATGAAAGCTCCTCTGACAGTCCCCATTTGCACTTAGGCTTCCTTGGGAGTTGTCAATTTTTCTTCCCTGTCTGTAGTTTCCAGAGTTAGTTTGGTCAGTGAACAGTAATGGGGAAAAATAGATTTTTTTTTTTATGAACTTCGGGGGTTTTGTGTTATTTTTAAAGTTTGAGGTAAAACTAGCAATTGGGGAGCTCTGCTATGCCTGGAGCAGGTTCCCTGGATGGCTGCTGCTGTGGCCGAGCTGTTCCTCTGCCCATGCTGCACCTCCCATGGTATCACCATCCACCAACATGTGACAGATACAGCCTCATCTGACCCGAAGAAGGACTTTAGCTTGCACAAGACCTGCTGTTGACATTTCCTACACAAATCTTTGTGCCGAGGGCTTGTCATGTGGTTATATCTCTTACAGCAAAAATCAATACCTCCCATAGGGAGCACAAACCTCTGTGTGAAACATGTCTCTGGGTCAAACCAGGTTTTTTTCCTGGGGAAAGTTTTCAGCACGTGACTTCAGAGTTTTTGTGAAATTTGGACTGTGAAGCATTTTCCTGGGGATTTCCCAAAGGGACTAGAGTTGATCCCAGCAAGCAGCTTTGCTGCATGGGGACACCAAGCTCTTGGGTGCTTTAACCTGGGTGACCAGCTCCAGACACCCCAGACATGTCCTGGCTGATGGCAAGTGTCCCCAGTCACCCAGGAATTTGGGCAAATCACCCCCAAACCCTTCCAGTCCTTGGAGCAGTGTGTGCAAGCGGCATTGTTGCCCTCCATTGGAAGGAGGTTGAGCAAAGTTTTTTTGGACAGCAGAGTCTGCCCCAGGGACTGAGCTCCTGAGCTGCCCCGAGAGTTTTGCAATTCAATTTTGCTTTGCTGCAGGGCTTAGAGCCCCTTACCCATGGAAAGGAGGGGAAGAGCTAAACTGATTAAAAGATTTCACAAGACGCTGTCTCCAGGACCAAATCTCTCTTATAGCAAACAATGAGGATGCGTGGTCCATCCTCACCCTTCCCGTATTGTAACCTTTTCTCTTCTCCCTGACTCATCAGCGACCTGGAATATTAGTCAAAGCTTGAGACAAGAAATCAGATTTCATTCTAAGGATTCCCCTCTGCCCATGCATAAATCCCTCCATGCAGGCCTGTTTTGCTTTATACCATCCCTGGTGTTTTCCTGAGCTCTGACAAGGGTGGCTTTTGAGGGGCTCTGCCAAACTTTGTAATAAGCTGTGTATCAACATTCAGTTCAACATTTGCCCTGAGCCCTATGGCAGCGCCTGAGCAGCTCTGCACTGCATCAGGAGTCTCTGAGATGGATGCCTGCAGAGATGGGGTGTGATGTGTTAACCCGTTTATTTTTATTGCACAGGAGTGCTGTCTGAGGAAGCCTGGGTCTGCAGCTGGGCTTGTGTCTGATGAAAATGAAGGCAGAGTTTTGCCAAGACTGGGCTAGCAATTCTCAAAGGTCAGGGTGTGATGGCAGCAAGTTTTGTGCCATTGATGATGGTTGCATCAATGCTTTCCTCCCTGGCCCCTTCCTTGGAGGCTCATCGCTCAGATGGAGCAGCCTGGCTGCGGATGCCCGGGGCTGTCTGCAGTGGAGTGCAGCAGGATTTAGTTTTTCACCCAATCTCCAGCTCTCCTTGGGCTCCAGGAGGGGCATGGAGATGTGGAGAGAGGACCATTAGGCAAAAGCTGCAGTTCCTGGTCCTGAATGCCTTTGCTGTATGACTGAAGCTGTTCAAATGGAGGATCTATGGTGAAGGCATGTATCTTGGTTTCCAGGTGAGGATGGGGCTGGGGACCAGGAGCCAGTACTCTTGGTCTGGAGATCCAACCTGAGGACTGGGACGAAGAGCCCACAACCCGTCTTCTCCAAGTACCCATCCACCATGTCTCTTCAGCTGGTCCCCACCAGCCAGGACACGCTCCTGTCCCATCACAGTCCTGGCTATCAGTCGCTCTGCAGATATCTAGAGTAGCTCTGCAGCAGGGCTATGTCCTCTTTAAAAAAAACCCAAAAAAACCCAACAAACCAAAACTGGGGGTAGAAGTAAGGTGGTACATGAGCAATATCCGCACGGAGAAGCGGAGGAGCCCTCGTGGCGTGTTTCTGCAGCATCCCCACCTCTTCCCCGGGGGGGACCTGCCCCAACTCACTCATCCGCGTTCACCCCCTGTGCAGTAAGTCCCTGGGCACGGTGGGGATGTCAGATCTTTCATTTCAGCTTTGGGAGGAGAATGCCTCTAACCCAAAGGAGGGGATTGTACATTCAGGGTTTAGTCACTAGAGGGAGGGATGCCTGTACGCACTGGTGGATTTCCAGGCAGAGCCGGCAGCATTTTGGCGGTACATTTTCATTTTACTCACCAATAATATGCTTCACACCCCTTTTTGTAACAAAGCTTAAAACTTTATTTTTTCCCCCAAGTGACAGGTGGTATGTGTGATGGTTGGTCTCAGAGAATAGCAGCGAAGCTGAAAATGCACGAATAGCTTCTGAATTTGGGGCTCAACAAGGTGTTGCCAAGTGAGAAGGGAAAGGCTGCTGGCATTTCTTCCCTCATCAAAAAACAAAGGACCAGTGGTACCCCCCATGCCAAGAAACCTTCTCCATCCCCAAACCAGACATGAACACAGGTTTGTGGGGGAGCAGATCTTGGTAATATTTAGGGGTTAAACAGTTGAGTTGGTTGTGCTGGGTACCTGAACAATAGTGGTGGTATCTAAGGTCTTTTAAGGATTTGAGCCCAGGCCAATTACAGGTTTTATCCTCCACCTCTGCCCAGTTTAACCAGTAAGATGGGGAAGAAAGCTGTGTTTGGTGCCTTACATAAGCACTGTGACCTGCAAGAACAGGATTGCACAGAAACAGCCAATTCCTGTTTGCCTGAAGTTTTATTGAATTGGGAGACTGTTCAGCATGTTCTCGATCCTCCTCTGCTGCTGTTGCATTAACCAGTGACCTGCTCACATCCCAGCATCTACAAGCACTGCCGACACTGTCCAGCGAGGAAAGGGAGAGGACTAAAAGCCTGAGGTGAAAAGTAACAAGCTCCCAGGCACCAGAAAGGCCTGAAAATCATGAAAACTTCTGATCTTGCAGATTTAGCAAAAGCACACAAATTCTTCCAAATCATTCTGCTTTTATTCCCGTGCTATTGGAAAACAGCAAGATGAAGGGGAAAGTAGCTTTGCTGCTTGGAGGACTTTGCTTCTCCTAGGCTTGACTGTATCAGCAGAAAAGGATGTAGAGTTGAGGCAGAAAAAGGATAAGTGAGGATGAGAAGCAGGAGAGTGCTTCAAGTTTCCTCTGAGATAAGTCCTGGGAGCTGCGAAATAGCCAGTATAGTGCACAATATTTGTTATTACAGACAAATGGGGAGAATTTTCCCCCAGTTTTCCTCTAGAAATGGAGCACAATTTTTGCAATTTGGCCAACTTTTCCGCAATTTTCCATTGACCTGGGATGCTGCCTTGTGATCCTCTATCAGCCTGATAGCAGTGTATACATCTGCAGTTAATGATTTCAAATTGCATGGTGCGAGGCAGGCACCATCCATTTACTCAGCTAAAAATGCCTTCAGAAAGCAAAGAGCCCCGTCCACGCCGCGATGCTGATGGCCAAGCCCAAGCATGTCCAAACAAGCTGTGTGGCTCTTGACAGGTAAATCGCTCAGGATTACACCAAATGTCATCGCTAACAGCTCCTGGGCCTGGGGTATTTATTTACTAATCAAAATAAGAGAAGAGAAAATGCACTCTGGCTAGTTTTAAAAGCAAGCCAAACTTTAAATAAAGCTTTAATGGTGTAATTGATAATTGATGATGAGCACGGAGGACTGGAAAAGCCAGACTTCTGGCCGCTCGTAAAATGCGCTACTCCACACTGGAGAAAATGGAGATTTTTTTTTTTCCAAGGTTTTATTTATTTTAGACTTTCATCATAAAGGAGAGAAATAACGTGGGGATGTAGAGCTTGTTGGCATCGTTGGGGTGAAATCTCACCCCAGGGCACTGGTGACCAGTCCATGCTTACTCAGTTGGCAGTGTCTCTTCATGCTTGATCCTTACAAAAATGAAAAATCACTGGAAGAGGATTTTGGACCCTTCCTTTCCAGCTGTGGGCTGTAACCACAGGGTTGGGAGCTTTTGGGGAGCTTTCTCTCCAGCTCTGACTTGCAGCTTAACATCAGCTCCCAGGTCTCTTTCCTGAACTGAGATTTCTGTGCCCTTGCAAAAAGCTTGATTTCAAGGAAGTGACCTGTTCTATAAAATTTTCAGACAAAAAAGCGTTTCCCTTGAAGCCCCTGGACTTCAGCAGACATCGCTGGGGGAACTGATGGGCACCTGAAGCCAGGGGACCGCAGGGCCATGCTTTGCCCACCATGCTGTCTCCATCTCCTCCATCCAGCTCCATGGGAGACCTACATGGTGTAGGGGCTCTGGGTGCCTCTGCCATGCGCAGAGACCTCAGTGCAGCCCCAGGGCCTGCAAGAAGGACATCAGCCCAGGGTGTGGGTGAGTAACACCTGGTTGCTGGCACGTCAGTGGCCCCAGACAGAGCGGTCTGTTCTCGGTGCTGGGAGCAGGTTCCTGTGCCAGGGAGTCTATAGCTGGAATTGGCATGGTGGAGATGGGTTAATATACTTGTGTGCCTTCAACTCCAGGGGAGCAGAGACACATGCAGATTAAATCCAGGATTAAATGAAGGCACATAGTGATGGTATCTAACTGAGAAGCTGTGCTGTTACAGGTCCCCTTGGATGGATGGAGGGATGCAGGTTCTTCCCAAGGGCAAGATGGGTGCTTGCAGGAGCTGTGTTGTGCTCGCTGGTGGCTGGAGCAAATGCTGGCTGAGAAGTGAAGGAGTGTGTGGGTTGTCTTCTGATGGCTGCGAGTATTTTCAAGCTTCGGGAGAGCTGCAGCTTAGGGCAATGTGGTGCTGGAAGTGGAGACCTCTCGGTGCGACCAGTGCCTTGCATGAGCCAGTGCAAAGCTGTGTTCAAGCAGTCATGATGCTCCCTTCATTTTAGCACAGCAAAGGCTTACTGCTGGGCTCACTGTGGCAAAGCCAGTCACCCAGGGACCTGGAGCTGTAAAGTGTGATGGTAAAGGGGAAAAAAATCCTCCTCTAGCTACCGGTGGGTCAGCTTGCTTGGAAGTCATTGCTGCTGGGAGAGGGATGCTGGGAGGAGAGGTAAAGGGCAGAACTGGGCTTGCCACATGCTCTCTTTCCAAGAAGGTTTCTCTCGCTGGTGCTGTTGGGTGCCCAGGAAGCATTCCAAGTTAATTAATTTTCTCTCATCAGCAGCCACAGCGCCAGCAAACACAGTCTGGAGGAGGGCATTGCCATTTTGCAGCGGCAGCTCCCCCCTAAGTTACAGTGATAGTTACTTTGTCTTAGCAAAAATGAAATGTCAAGTGGCGACAGAGAAAAATATTCTTTTAATGCTGAGCAGTAACTGGGTTTCCAAAGTGCTGGACTCTGGAGGTAATGGGGAAAGCTGGGACTGAGGCAGCTGGGACCACACAAGATTAATTCGGACTCCAAATGAGGCTTCATACATGATGTGTTGCACCATGCATCACTGTCACGCAGACAGCAGTAGATTCAGCTCAGAGCTCACTTGTTTGCTCCTGGACCTGCTTCATCCCAGCATGCGCTGCCAGATGCGGTGGTGGGGTGTCACGGATGTCTGCTGCCCACCCCTGCTGTATTTTCGGTAGGAAACTTAGGAGGTGAAGGATACAGGGAGCAAAGTGCAGAGCTGAAGCAAATTCTACCCAAATGGTCCCAGGACAGCATGCCTTAGTGGGGGATAACCCTGAGAGGGACCACAGCCACCTTATATTGCCCTATATTGTCCTATCTGAGGCCATCACATCATGACACACAAAGTCTGATGTAGTAAATACTCAGCAAATACTTGTAGATAACCTGCCTCTTCCCAGAAGCTGGGTCTGGGCTTATGAGTAATTTTCAGATAAATAAGGACTCTGCTTCCTAGATGACTTATTTGCAAGGGATAATTCAGACAGCCGTGGCCTTGCTGGTTTTTTTCCCTTTAGAATCGTCAGGCTGGCATTGTAAGTGCCATACTTTCATTAAAGTTTAATTTCCCTGAAGAGTGAAATATTAATGAGAATAGGCTTAATACTGTCAATAGGAAACAGACCCAAACAGATAATTTGCTAATATAATGACTTGGGATTTTATCTATTTCAAGCTTCACGATTGCTCTTCTGCTATGATCTTGTGCAGGTAATAACCGTTGTCGCCTCTGTTCAATGAGAAAACTTAATGAGTTTAGAGCTAAATCACCATTTTGCACATTCACATCCCGGCATACCCATGGTAATTCCACAGCCCCTGCTCCGCTGCCCTCTGTGTGCTTCATCTTGCACCCTTGGGTGGTGGTGGGACACCAGCGCTGCTCTAATTCAGGTTGGAGATAAGCTGGATCTCAGCCACAAATTTGTTTCAGGACTTTGGATCCACTCAACCACCCCCCTCAATGACTTACCTGTGACCAGGATCCCCAAATACCCTTGAGGCTCTGCATCCTGGAGACTCCCACCTTTGTGGTCATGGTTGGGTGCTGTGCAGACCTCTGGGACCCCCAAATCCTCTCCCTTTCCCCAGCACTGAGGACTATCTGCTCCATCATGCTCCACCATTTGCTTTTAACCCGAATGTCACATTTAAAGAGCTGCCCTCTTTACATCTCTGCAGCTTAAGGAAACAAAAGGCAGTGAATTACCTGGAGCAGTTCCTGGGTTCCTTGGCAGGTTGGATGTGCTGTTAACTGAGAGGTGCTACAAGAAGGTGCATGAGAAAGTGGATGGGGCGAGGGGTTGGCATGTGACCTAGGGACAGCCTGACCTGCTCGGTCCAAACAGATATCTGGACCAGCGTGGGCATCTTCCCAACATTTTGGGAAGCATATAAGAATTGGAGAGCAAGCTGTGATGCTCCCCCAAAATGCTTCCCCAGCCCCACCAGTTTGTGGTGCAGATGCTTTCCAGGACCGACCTGTTTGCTTTGCATTTGATTTTTTTAAAAAAGGTTTTTCTCTTGAATTTTTTAATCACTTTTTGAAGTTGCACATCCTGCAGCAAGGGATACCACAGGCATGGTATGAAAACTACATGGTTGTCTACAGCAAGCCTGGCTTTTGCTAGTTCCCTTGTTTCCCACGTTTTTGCCTCTGAACAGACGGTGAGCAATTATTTTCTGTTCCCTTTTTCTAGGCCATTTAGAGTTTGATGTACCATATCTTCTTTTTGGTAATCTTTTAATTTTGGACTGGCTTTGTCTACTCGACGGCCCCTCATCCAGAAGCTGTGCCAAGCCTTTGCTCACCCCCATTACCACATGCCAAACCTTTTCCAGTCCTGCTGTGCTCTGAGATGGGAGACCCAAGCCACACTCAGCATTCAAAATAAGCACATGGATTTATACAGTGATTGGAGCCGTTTTGGAGACAGGTTTTTATTCCCGCGGAGGTTAAGTCCCCTCATTTCTCAGTGCAATCCTGCTGTGGCCAGGAAGGGCATCGTGAATGGACTCTGTGCCCAAGAGCTGCTTGTTTTCTCGAGCTCCATCAGCAGGTCTCGCAGAGGATGCTCTCCGTCCCTGCAAAGCATGATGTCTCCCTCTCTTCTCTTTCTCTTATCAGCTAAAAGGAAGACTATCTGGTGCGCCAGCTTTCATTTCTGATGTGTTTGCCAGCACCTGGGGTGTCCAACCACTCCAATAGTAATACTCATAGCAGTAACAGACTTGTTTCCAGACCGCATTTCCCCTTGGAGGCCAGGATGAGTATTTACACCCATCTCCAACAGGTCCGTGCATTCAAAGCATTGACACTTCCCCGTTACGGAGCTTGAGCTTTTCTGAGTAGCTTCACCCAGCTGTCCCTAGTAAATAAAACACTGTGGTTTTTGGTGTTTGGAAATGAATGCAGATCTAGCTGGTTTCGGAGCTGAGCATATGGGCTGTGTTTGAGTGCTGCGCATGTGTTTGCTTGTGATTTAATAATACTGTGAGTCGTGACTGTACCTTCCTCCCAATTACTACCCTTGCATCTCTTTGTTGTTGAGTGGATGTTCTGGAAACTCTGTTTTCCTTGTAAAAATCAATTACGTTCCACCCTTTATTATCTGCCAGGTCTCATGCTGTCCCTGCTTGCCAAGAAAACCTCCACAACAGCTCGAGTGTGAACTGCGGCAGCGATGCTGAAGGCAGCCCAGCCAGGAGGTGGGTCCTGGGGCCAGGCTTGGGGAGGGAGCTCCTGGGTCTCGCAAAGCTCCCTCCCCACCCTGTGTTGCTTGGCTGGAGCAATCCCTGGAGTAAGGGAAGCTCCACAGCTCCGATTTCTGCACACATCTCTGACCCAGAGGACTGGCAAACCCTGTTTGCACATAAACTGTATCAGCTACGGATTTTTCACTGCAGCAGAACACGATTCTTTCTGAAATGAAGTCGGATCCTCTGAGACTTCAATAAACCTTTAAAAGCGTTTAATTAAAGAAGTACAAAGCCTGGGAGGATCAATCCAGTGTTAATGACCTGCAATGGTGCTGCGTGCAGCTTGTTCTTATTGACCCACAACGCAGCAAGGAACAACTGTGCAAGCTGAGGTCGCTAAATCAGCCTCGCTGGTGCTATCCCAGCCTGCAGGAGAAACGGGAGCTGCCTGCTTTGAATTGCATCCAGGCAGTTCCTGATTAAAATTCAGGTAGCACTTGAAAACGGCTGGTTTTGGAGGCCACAAGAGGTGTGGGGCTGTCAGCGAGTGGCCACCTGGCTTCCCCCAGGGAATGGGGCCATAGTGGTGTATCTGGGTGGAGAACCTGGAAAACTGGATGTTGTGTGTGAGCAAGGGCTCCTCTTGCTTTGGAAAAATCAACTGAGTGCAGGAAAGCATAAAACCAAAGTTTTAGGACAGGGGCGTTTCTTTCATTTTTAAATCAAAAGTTTGATGCAAGAAAACCAAAGTGAAATAGTTCAAAAACTTGCAGCTACGGGATGGAGAAGGGCTGGAGAAGGAGATAGCTGCTGTCACCAAACACCTCCGCAAATAGCCATGACGCCTTTCTTGGAGAAATGTATTTTAAAAGACAAAAAAGTGGAGAAGAAACAGTTACTTTTATTTCCCTTCAAGTCCATCCCTTTGGTCTTAAGTTAGTAGAAAATGTATTTTTGAGTCCAAAAAGATGTGAGAAATGTTTGTGGATGTGTGTGTCAGAAGAAAAACACTTCATCCCCTCCAGTGGGGAGGAAAAGGAAACTGGTACAAAACTGGACATTGGAGAGACAGAGGGAGATGTGGGTGAGGGCAGAGCTGCCATTTTAGCCTGAATCCTTCAACAAAATGGAAGGGAAGGACATTTTCTACCCGGAGCAGCAGAAGGGGAAATGGGAATGTTTTTCGCAGAGTGATCAAACGTGTCAGAGAAAAGCAGATGTCTTGGGCAGACATTTGCATGTAATCAAACCCTCCAGTTTTTGATTGAAGAAATTGGCAGTGGCAATTTTCCAGCCAACACCCTGCAATCAAAGAAGGAAAAAACTTATCAATGAGGAAAGTGGATAAATGAGAGGCTGGGAGAGACCTGGCCACGTCTCCCCACACCGACTTGCATCAGGCTCGTTAACCTGGGCTTTCCTAAGCCGGGCTTTGGGGTGCATTTGCACACCGGGCACGTCCCCTCCTCTGGGCACCTTGTATTTGTGGTCATGGTCCCTTGACACCTCGGTGATGGTGTGTTTCCCGTCCCTCCAGCAGCTATGCAAGGCCATGCTGCCCATGGCAAGACTCATGCAACATGTCCTTAGGACGTGGGGAGCCAGTGTGTGACCCATAACCACCCAGAAAATGTATTTTTAAAGCTGCATGCTGCATCTTTCCGGTGCTGAGGACAGGTGTCTCTGCGTGCCCGACCTGCCCCTTTCACCTTGCACGCTCTCGGGGAATGGCATCGCACAAGAACTGGTGGGTCCCCAGGGAGATGGGGCTCTGGGGGCCGGGCTGGGGCAGGGGCAGAGGGGATTTTCTGCATCCCTCTGGGAGAGCTCACTTTGCACCATGGGGATGTTTTGCTCCACAGCCCAGCTCAGGGATCGCACCGCTTTTGGCTGACTTACGCTCTGTTTTATTGGACTTGAAGCAGCCTCCGAGCCAGAGATAAAACACGTCCTTCCTGTCTGTAAGAGGGTAAATTATTGACATACTTAATAAGCATAACTTATCATTAGCCATAATTCATGCTGGTGACAGAGATACAGCTGTTCCTGGAACGCAGACTGGCTCTGAATTTCAGATTTCCCTAGGCTGGGCTCTCGCTGCGGCTCTGGAGCAGCGACACAGATGTCACCGCACACCGTCCCTTGTCCTGGTGATTGCCGTCCCAGGGCTTTGCACAACATTCAAGCTCTGTCTGTGCTGGGAGGAAGGGGAGGTTGGACACTGTGTGCCTCTCACTAAGTCCAGGGATTGGTAATGCAATTAAGTGAGTAGTTCTTGCAGAGCTGGCGGGGAACGGGATGTCCCTGGAGGCATCCAGCTTGCAGCCACGTGGGGCCAAGAAGCCCTGGCCGAGGACAAGGTCTCTTGCTTCTCCCTGCTGGGAGAAGGAGCCCAAGCTGCTCCTGCTGGCAGTGCCCAAATCCTGGCAGGCTGGTTGCAGCCAGTACAAACTTTTACTCCTTTAACTTCTCTCCCATGTTCACCCCGGTCCCTAATGTGATAGGAGCGGGGAGGGGATGGTCCCACAATCTACAGTGTTTGCAAATGAAGAGCAGCTAATAATTTGTAGGGATGGAGAAAGCCCTGGGCCACTTGCCAGAAGTTTTCAGGGCACTTGTGGAGGAAGAGGAGAGACTGAAGCCTCCCGCACTAGGGACAGTGCATGGGGTCTGGGGCTCTTACAACTAGTGGGTGAAGTTTGATCACTAGGAGTGGGAAACCATGCAGGGTGGCTGTGTCATCGACGGGGCAGGCATGTAAGATGGGGCCTGGGAGTCTGGTGTTCACTGCTCTCTGGTGGATGGGTCCAAGAAGATCTCCATTTCCCTGGCCAGACAGGATGGTCCCAGCTTCCTTCCTGCCTCTGGCAGAAGGAGAGGAGATTCCTGGTCCTTGTCTCCCAGGTGGGACCTAAGGAGAGGTCCCTCAAGGTAGGTGCACACCAGGGAGGATCTGGGGGGTTATTTCCCACACTCATTCAACCCCTCTTCCAAGCTGCTTGCAAAAATGTGAGCTTCAGTCTGGGCCCTCGAGAATGATGTACCCCGACGTGGGAGCTCACCCCTCACTGGTCTGGTGCACCAAGACAAACAGGTGATGGAGGTGTGGAAGGGTGGACAGTAGGAGAGACTATGTGTGAACCTGTGTACGCCACGAAGTGACAACGCACCCTCTGAATAACCAGCAAATTCCCAAAGCTTCAAGGTGCCTTTCAGTAAAAGTATCCCCTGCTCCCTGCACCCAGGAACTCAGCCCTGGGCGTCAGCCTGGCTTTTGGAAACCTCTCTCGGGGATCTTGGCACATTGGACATCTGCAGCGAAGTGCTTGTGAACAGCTGAGCATCAGCGCCGGCTGATTCCAAATAAAGAATCAGTTGGGGAAATACTGCTTTTTTTTCCAGGCAATTTGCAAGAAGTGAAGACAGTAGAAATCCATCAAGCGACGGCTGCCACGTTGTACATTTGATTTGCTCGATGGCTTGAAGACATCAGCATGTTTTACAGTGACACTGATTTTTAAACCATTCCTCTGGCTTGGCGGCTGTGGGAGCAGGTAAGGCAGACACAGGGCTGTCTGAGCATGCCGAGCGTGCCTCACAGCATGAATTTCCACACTGCTCCAGGGAGACACAGGAATTGCATGCTCCCACGACCAAGGATGCTTGCTCAAGGCCTGTGGTGCTTTAATGGAGGCAGCAGTCAATGTGGGACACTTCTCCTCCTCTCATCTCCCTTTCTCACTGGTGCAAGCGTTGCTTGCTGTCGGCTCTCTCAGCGAGGAGGGACTCTTGCTGGATCTCAGAGGATGTTGGATGTTTTAAAACAGTTTATAAACCACCTTTTCCCAGAGGGGTTAGCCTTGCAGCAGCTTGGAGGAGCCAGATATCTATGGCTGCAGTCTTACAGAGGGACAGGGAGACAACAGAAAGGGCTTGGGCAGCCCATGCTCTGCCCATTGCGCCCAGCATGTCCTTGGCCATGCAGGGACCTGTGTGCATGTGCAGAGCCTGGACCATGCCCTGATGTGACTCTCTGCTTTTACAAACAGCTCACTGGAGCAGAGGACAGGCTGGTAGCCCCTCTTCTCCATCATCCCATGGTCCTGCCATAGCGAAACCTGCCTCAAAGATGCTGTGATGTGCTCTAAGGTGGCCACACGTAGACGGACTGCACCAGCCCCAGGGGCTCTGTGGAGGATGTCCCACAGCAAGTTCACACGTGCTCTGCAGCAGCCAGCCCTCGAGCAGTCTTGGGATTTCAGGGGGAGATGGAGATGGGCCAACACAAGCTGGAAAGCTCTGGAGGCAGTGAGCTGCTTGCATGGTTGTGGGAGAGCGGGAAGGTGGGGGTCTGTCTTGGTCTGTGGCTCAGGCTGTGAGTCCCCCTCACCAGCAACGTGAGGCTAGGAGCGTCTCTTCTCCAAGTGCATGAAACATCACTTTCTTTGGGGGGAAAGAAATTAGAGAGCCACTTACAGCATCTCCAATCTGCATGGCTGGTGAAGTGCTGTTGCAGGAGCTCAGCAAGGGGGTATTAGTCACGCCTTATTGCCTTTAAATCCTACAGTAGCAGAAGTGCCTTCCATTTGCTATTTTAAATAAGAATCAGCCTGATGGAGTGTTCCCAGCACAGTCTATCGGCTTCCCCGTTACCCAGGCAGCATTTAAAGGATTAAGCTTTCATCTTGCCTTTTTCCCTGCGGTTTGTAAAGAGCAGCTCTGCCTCCCAGGTCCCCTGTTTATGAAGTGCTGTTTGCATGAAGGATCCCCTGCAGAAAGGTGAACAGGTGAGAGCAAGGCCAGGCTTCCCCCTCCCCGTGTCCCCTCTTCCTCCTGCACACGCAAGGAAGGCTCTGAGGATGGTGCAGCCTTGGTGCCATGCCTGGAGATCTTGCATCAGGGTTTGCTTTGCAGTCCCTCCTCTGTCGTCTTGGTTGTGCGTGGGCTGGGTGATGCACAGGCAAGGGATGGGGCTGGTGGGAGGAAGATCTCTGATCCCTGGCTCTGGCAGGAAAGGGGGAAAAGAAAATAGGAAATGACAGCAGAGCAGGATGACCGGATACTGCCAGGACGGTTTCAGCTGCCTCTTGTGCAGAAAAAGCCTTTGGCCTCTGGGCCTGCTCCATCCTCTTAATTGGGACTGGGACGCGGTGGCATCCAGTGCTGTGAGCCCCCGAGCATCTTCCCAGCTTGTAGGCTCCCCAGCACCAAGGAGACCTGCACTTTGGCCTGTCTGTATTTTTCAGCCTTGTCTCAGCATTGAGTCTGGTGGGGCTTTTGCATGCCCAAATGCAGTGCTGTCATTCCTGTTTCCCTACTTAAATTATTGATGGAGATCTACAACCTCCGTTCCAGCTTAACAACGCCTTTTTCCTGGGGTTTATTACCAGGATCAATCAAATCAAACCCTCATGGCTTAAAAATGTGCTTCCTTCTCCCTCTCATTGTTATTTGCTTGTTTATTATTAGGAAAGACAAGTTTTGGCTTTGGGAGATTTTGCTAGCAGTAAACAATGTCATTAAAAACAAATCAGAAGTCCCCGCTTTGCGCGGAGCCGACCTCTGCGGAGGACCCTGCGCTCAGGTCCCTGCCTGCCGCCCCAGTATGGGGATCGGTTCACAGCCAGGCAGATCCAGGTGTTGTCCCACAATTGCTCTCCTGTGGATTCACAGGCTTTTGCCCAGATTTGTGTCTCTGAATCCCATCCTTGCTGCCGTAGGGGGCTCCTCCACCCTGGATGTGGGGCGCTGCAAGGTCAGGAGGTGGCTCGTGATTTGGGGAGGTCACTGTCAATCCAGGTCTTTGGAGGCTTTTGGACCCATCCTTCTGCTTGCAGAGGGACTGAGCTCCCTGTGTTTTGGGGATCTGGGGTCTCACCTTGGGGCCCATTCCTCCCTTCCCACAAGGAGCAATAGCAGGGCTGACCTCGGGAGGTGGTGGGGTGTCACTTGTTTTTGTTTATAGGGGGTTCTGTGGTGATTTCAGGACTAAGGGGGCTAAGGGTGGGTGTAAAGTGTTGCAAGTTTGGAAAACACTGTCTCTTCATCCCCAGGGTCCTTCCCAAACAGCCGGTCCACCCTGCACCATGTGCTCCTCATCCCACTGTCACCACCCTGCTCCCAGCCCTTTCCCCAGATCCAACCCCACGGGGGAGCAGACCTGGCCACTTCCTCTGCTGAGCATCATCTGAGGAAGCTTCATCTCTCTCTAGATCAGACTCAGGCTTTGCAGCACTCTGGTTGCACAAACACACATTCCCCCAAAAAACCACCAAAGCCCAGGTGAAGTGGGCCAGGAGGAGGTCTGCCTGCCGGGAGGGATGCGGCTGCCTGTTCCTGAACCTGGGCCGCCGCGGTGCAAGGGGTTTTGCATAGCCAAGGTGCTGGGAGAACTGCGGTGCTCTTCATAACTGCCAGCCCAGCTCACAATAAACAAATTGAAGAGTGATGGGGAAGATGAATTGCTTGTTGTTTTTTTAATGCATGCAGTGAAGGAGTTTATTTTTAAACCCATCTGTGCATGATGCCTGGTTTGATCTCCTAAATGAAACTGATTTATTCTATTTGCACTGGGGCTTGGGAGAAGAGGGACTGAGCTGGATTTAATTTATGCATTTAACTTTGCCTTGGCAGGACCGTGACAACAGCAGACAAATCGAAGCCGAGAAGCTCCCTCCAGTGCACCCAATGATGCAAATGATTTCCCTGGTTTTATCAAAGGATCTCGAGTTGCTGATCCCAGGCTGACGTTTGGGGTAGATGTGAATTCCGTGGCCCCTGGGGGAGCTGGCAGAACTGAGACTGGGCCACCTCACAGAGGGCTTGGGGATTCCTGGAGCAGGTTTCCACATCTGACCTAGAAATCTGGTCTCCTCTTCTTCGTGGACCTGATTTCCCAGCTGACTGGTCTTGCTTTCATCAGCTCTGCCTTGCAGCGTGTCCCTCTAGACAGGTCAGGTTAGGACACAAGGACTGGGTCTACTATTTCATTGGGAATTCAATGCATGGAGGGATTCACAGCCTTATGAGCCTTTGCCATATTCCTCTCCCCTATAGATTTCTGGGCTTGGCCCTGAGGCAAATGAGAGGTGACAAATGACTTTTGCAGTAGATCAATGACCTTCACTCCTCTGTGGGCTCCTCACCTCTTTGTGGGATCATTAGCGAAACCCTGCCAAGCAGATCTCAGTGGTGGTGGAGGCTGGGGTGGAGCACCGCTGCAATTGGTGCTGAATGGAGGCCATAAAAGTCTGAACTACTCTCCCCAAAGCCTCCCTGAAAAAGGATGTGAGCGTAGAAGCGAGTCTTAAACCAGGCGAAATGATGAAGTCACTGGCGTGGAGGGAAACAATCATTCAACACCACTAAGCCATGCATCACTTGGGATAATTATCAATTATTACAAGCAGAGCAACTCCCCTCTGGAAGCTAATGAAATTTCACATGGAGCACGCTTGGGGAGATGGATCGTATCAGCCTGGACAAGATTCATCTTCTCTAATGTGCTGCTTATTCCTGTTTATGCATCTTAAAGCTCCATGTGCAAAGCACCTTCCTGCTGGGAGGGACGAGGAGCCTGGGATGCTCTCGCCCGCAGGCGGCTGCACCGACCGCACCGCTCGGTTTCTGATGCATCAGACCCCAGGTGGGTATTGGTAGCACTGGGGAAAAGATCCTTTCCCCTTCCCTCTTCCTAATCCCTGCCTTTTGCGGCTCTCTGACTCTTCAGCCTTTGGGGATCTGTTTGGCAGAGCTGGTGGTGGGCTCTGCACCACCTTCCACGGTGCCTGGTCCTCCTCCCCTTCCCCTCTGGGTCCCTGCAAATACTTTCCCCTTCCCGAGCACCACCAACCCTTATAACCATTTTGCAGTCCCACGTGGGAAGGCTCTACTACAAGCCATCAAACGCAAATGGGAAATAATATTTTATGTATAGTTTAGCTACGAACTGGGAGCCCATTCTGGGTTTTTAATGTTTTTTCCAGGTCCTGGCACAGCGTTTGCAAACCTGCGTGTGACGGGGAAGGCCAGGAATCCTATCCAGGCAAAAAGGCACTTACTTTGCTTCTAAATATTTCATCTGCGACCCATATGATAAACTGCTGCTTGTAAATACAACTGTTATGCCTTATTTTGTCATACATAATTGAAATGCTGGATCCTGTACTCGGCAAACAAACACGTAGCTTACAATGATGCTTTCCTCTGGAACCTTCCAGTCCCTATAGCAGCTTCTCTCCCCCTCAGGGCTGGTGGTGGATAGCGGTGGGGTCCCCACTGGGAAAGATCTTTCCATCTCCGCAGCTGGAGAAGTGCCTGTTAGAGATGGCTGGAGGTGTCCCCCAAGCTCTGCCCTTCTCCCAAGGTCCTGCTCCCACCCCTCCTGGTTTCTGCCTCCAACACCTACTCACTAGGACATGGGGCTGCTCTTGTACTTTTGTTTTTGCAAATGAGCATGACTGCACCAAGAATAGACCCGGCTCGTAGCTCTGCCGTTGAGTTTGCAACCAAGGCAACCCTGCTGCCCATGGCACGTTGAGCATCGGGCTGCTGCCCCATGCCCTATCCGCTGCTTTATTGTGGAAATGGGCTCTGGCGCTCCTCCCACTGAGTCTGCAAACAAGACCTTGGCACTCTTGGTGCTCACTGAGATCAGTGATCACCTTTGATCCCACTTCGCCTGCCGGCAGCACGGCATCTTGTTTATTAATGAGTTGGAGGTGGGCGAGCAGGAAGGTGGCAAACTTTGGAGCTCCTATCACTTATATAGATGAGTCATGACCAAAAAAGGCTCCGGGGAGCTTGGGAAGCACCTTGCCAAGGCAGGTGGATGGGAAAGGTTATGGAAAATGAAATTCATGCTTGTCAAGTGAAAATAATGTATGTTGGAAGGAAGATTTTTAATTACACTTACGGGTTATCAGAGTCTAGATTAAAAGTAGCTTCTCAGTAGCTTCTTGGGCAATATGTTTAGTTGGGGATATCCAACCATGGCTGAAGTCCCACTGCCCCAGGGGGGCTCAGAGGCTGGTCCTGGAGAATGCAGGGATTTGGGAGAGGGTAACAACCATAGGTGTGCAGTTTAGAGGAAAGCTTAACAGCAGAGTGATGCAATGAAGTAAGTGGTCCCTGGGGGTAACCTGGCTACCTCTCCCTAGTCTTTCTTCTTGCCCAGGAACACTTGAGAGTACTACATCCCTGCTCCAAGCTGTGAACCAGCAGAAGATGTTGTCATGGGGGTCACAGATCAGCTATAACTGAGTAGGATTAAGAAGAAACATCCTATACAGATCATTTCAATACTGATTCATTGCAACACTTTGTGAAGTAGCCAGCGGTGCACATTGTGGAAGGCAGAGCCATAAGCTGAAAGGGCTACGGTGTCTCCCAGTGACCTGCACTCATTAATAGCCCCAGTGTTAGCCAGGACCCCAGGGTGCATCATGCCTTTGCTCCATTCACTTTTGTCTGGAAAGTTGGGGAAACCTATGGGGCAACCCTGAGCTTGGGTCAGCTCTCTAGGAGAATCAAAGCCCCTTGCATGGACCATACCACCCTGCCTTTCATTACACCTTTATTTTGAGGCCAGATTGCTGTGGTTTTCCCCCGTAGCTGCTGCCCTCTATTCTGGACATGCCCATGCCAACCCCCAAGCCATGCACGTGCGTGACGAGGGTATTCTTGTAGGACAGCAGACCCTGCTGATGGACACGGCCCAGGATGCTCCTGGGTCTGAGAGCAATGATTTAGGGTTGGACAGTGAAACTCCCAGCTGGGCATTCAGGCATCACAGCACTGCCATTAATAACCCTAATGAATAAAATCCACCCAGGGACCAACAAGGGAGACTCACAAAAGCCCGTAGGAGCCTTTGGGTGACCAGTGTCCTCCATGGACTGTGGCAGTATCAGGGCAAACCTGCCTCTGACAAGTCCCAGGCCTGCAAATGGTCTAGAGACAGTGTCCGAGAAGAGCCAAAGGTGAGATCTCCATCTCAGTGTTTATCCAAAACCTTCCCGTGGCCAGCTCAGCTTTTCTTTGCTGCACAGCCCATGTCTCATGAAAGCTGTTTTGTTCTTGCAGCCTGGACCCTGCCTCCGCCCATCTCTCGGGTTTGGCTTATTCATTTGGTCAGCTCAGATCTTGCAGCGAATCTCTCCCTGGCACAATATGCTCCACGTCCCTCACTTTAATTGGCATGGTTTGGTGCCTTGCATTGGGCTCTCTGCCGGCCACCCTGCATGAGCCCATCACATCCGAGTGCATCAAACCTCACGCTTGACGGACTGACAGTTTCCAGCTAGGGAGGCTGCTGCAACAGATTGACCAGCTCTGCCAAGGGCTGGGAGCTGGGTCCCGTGCCGTGGTGGACTGCCGGGTGCGGGGGCTGCAAACACCGGCTGGGGCTGGCGGCACCCACGTGCCTTTGCACACTAGTCGAGTTCCACTTTCCTCTTCTTCTGCCACGTTTTCCTGGGGGAGCTTGGTAGGAAAAGGGGATTTCTGCTCCTGCAAAACTTCCCTGCTTTGACTGTGTTTTCCCTGCTCTTTGCCGAGCCCCTGGGGTGACCATAGCCACTGGCACTGGGAGTCTACAAGCAAGGACACGGACCCTGGAGGGGACCCAGCGGGGGTTGCAACCAGACTGAGAAAAAAGAGAAGATACAGCACGTAGTGGAAAAAGACATGAGCTGCTGCGCGTCTATCTCAGACGTCTGCCAAACTTCTTATCCCTCAGCAGAGCCGTGCCTGCCCTTCCCTTTGGGGTGCCACCACAATTGCACGCAGGAGCGCAAGCTGAACAGTCCCTGTTGGTGTTTGCAGTGGGAAAACGGAGGAGCAGCCTGTACCCCTGCAGGGACTGTGGCATGCGATGGCCGTGGCTGGGTGTTCCTTTGCTGGGACACGTGGCACCATCAGGGCCTGGGGAAGCCCCTGGCCCAGCCGCCCTGGATGTATCACAGAGAGCCCAGCAGACACAAAGCATCTTCAGCACGTTCGGGCAAAATGGTGTCAAGCCGCAGCTGCTGAGGTCTCTGGAAGACCGGAGGAAGAGATGGAGAAAATGATTTAAAGTGACTGAAATGGCAAAGCAGTTTTGCAGCAGGCAGAGAGTGAGCCTGGGGACCCGCTGCCCTGGGGAAGCCAAATCAGGGACAGGCTGCAGGAGTGACATAAAATTGAGGAAACAAAAGTGCTTGGAGGGCTAGAGAGTGCAAAAATGCAACTCGTGATCAGGAAGTCCTCAAACCAGTGTCCTGAGAGGGGTCCTCTTCCCTGTCCTACACCACCGACTGCAGGACCCACCACCACCTCCCACCCCAGAGCTCCACCAAGGCAAACACAGAGACGTGGCTGAGGGCTTCAGTCCTATGGTCCTTTAGGGGCTGCAGGTGGGGTTAGCCTGATCCTCCCTATGCCAAAACCCCTCCGCAGCGTTTCCCAGATGAAATGCAGTGATGCTGGCTCGTTCTGGTCCACAGCCAATGCAGCGTGTGTGCTCTGAGCGTGCCGGTGGCAACTTGCTGCTTCTTGGCTCAGGGAAGAGCAGGAACCCTGCAGAGTGTCAATATTATTTTTTTTAAGGAGACTGAGAAATATTTCTATATCTGGAATAACAATGCAGAGGCAGGGAAACACACAGAGGAGGGGAGCAAAAATAGCAGCTTCTGATAGTGTAAACCTCAAGTCAAACATGAAACACTTTAATATTCATGTGCTTAGATAGAGCCAAAAAACCAACAATGACTGCAGCTGTCCAGAAATGCTCTGAGCCCTTGGACTGCCATCAACAACTGTGGGGTGGAGAAGGCAACAAAACCTTCAGAAACCACCAAGCTGTGGGAGAAGCATTGTAACAAGCAATTCCCGTAGGGCTAGGTTTAGGCTTTGTCTGTTTCTGTCCAAACTAACACATAACAAGGACAATCTTTCTGCTAAAAACATGAGTCTAATTGCTTCTAATTGATCTCCTTGCTGGCAGTCTCTGGAGGGAGGCACATGTTGAATGGACCATGGAAATGTACTTTACAGTTTGTGATTATCAGGAGTGATAAAGTGTTGGTTCTCAGGGCATCCGATGGGATAGAGAACTTTGTGCATGCTGGAAACGAAGCTGCTATAGGGGAGAGGTGGGTTTCTTTCCACCCTGGTCTATGTGGTTGGGTGTCCTTAAGCAAGTGGCCATGAAAGGGAGGTGACAGTGATCCTTCTGCCAGTGGGGATGCTGGCCTTGGACTGCTGACGTGGGATACTGCTGGAAGATAGCAAGGGTCTCGAATATTTGCTGGATATTTTTCTGGTCCTTGTGGAAACTGCTCAGAAGGCAAAACAGCTGTGATGGCTGGTCAGGGCTACGCTGGCTGTGCTATACATACAGGGGGTGTGCTCTGGCCTGGAAACCAAGCATCTCAATGCAAAGCTGAGCTCTCTTATTCTCCAAAAATGCAGCTGCAGTTTAGAAACTGCCATTTGGGGCTGGTTCTGGTCCTGCTTTTTCTTCTTAGGCATTTCTGGGCTTCCCATGGGCTTCCCATGGGATACTGCTCATTGTCCCAGGCGTGAGACCTTGCCGCACAGCACAGATGGTCCAGTGCCCTGTGCCTTTGCCCTGTATATCTACAAGGGGGGCTGTTCCCTTGGATGCCAATTCTGGCTTTGCTTTATGAGCCTGTGTGTTGGGGATGACTTTACCGAGCTCCTGCTAGGCCAACCCTCTTCTCAGTCCCACTGAACTTCAAATTTCCGCAGCTCTTGCGTGGGAGTTTCATCTCCCACTATGACTCTTGGTGTGAGGAGCCTGTCATTTTTGACATCAGGATCTCGGGTGTCTCAGAAGCTGACGGTTTGCAGAGCTGCTTGGCAGGGCACGGCTGATGTCTCTCCGGTTTGCTCTCCCCAGGGCGACTCAGATGTAGCCTTGCAAACTAGAAAAAAAAAAGTTTGCAGATGCAAGCTTGGTGTTGAGTTTATGAGCAAAACCTGTCACTTTCTGAAAGCTGCTTTTTGAGTGGGAATTTGAAAAGCAGAGCATAGTCTGGTAGTTTATCAAGGACAGTGATAGACCTGGGACAGCCCTTGAGCCGAAGTGCTTGTTGCTGTTCCTCCTCCTCTCCCACAACTTCTCCTGTTCCCTCAGCCTTACAGTTTGGAGGGAAAAACAAAAAACCCTAATGCTGATTCACCTGATCTGTTGAAAAAGACCTATGTAAGGGCCAGGCTCTGCAACCCTGTGCTGAAGAGGCTGCAGAAAACTGTCATTAATGCATTGTTGAAGGATGAGAGTCCATGCCCCGTCCTTCATTTTGATTGATGGCCTCTCATTTCGGATGGAGTGGCTTGCTGCTCCTCACTGTGAGTGTTGTCTTCATCACCCAGCAGTGCCCTTATCATCAGGGTCCCAGCCTTGAGGAGCCCCCTTTTGTTGGGATGAAACCAGGCTCAGGGCCCAGAGTGGGAGACAGCGACAGCAGCCACCGTGCTAGCAGATGTGGGGCTTGCAGGGTGGTGTTTGCAGCCCTTGCTCACACTGTCCCTAGCCCTGCTGGAGGCATCAGCCTTTGGGCCATCCCTCAACCTCCTTGGCCCCTGGTGATGGGGTACCAGAGCAGAGGTCCCACCAGAGCTACCCCCAGCTCACCATCAGAGGCCAGAAGAGGACACAGTGTTCAGTCAGCAGTGTTTGATTTCTGAGTTTGCCTTCAGTCAGCATCAACAAATGCTCACAAACGTCTTTGAAAATTCACAGCTGGATGTGGTTGAGCAGCACCCCAACCTTGGCTGGGAGAGGGACCATCTTTCTCCACCAAGTCTGGTAGAGGAAGACATTCAGCCTTACTCTCCTCCTGCAACACTGTGCCACTATAGTCAAGCTATGTCCTGCTCTCCACCACATTCCAGAAAGAGCATTTCTGGAGCTTCAGCTTCAAACTTGCTGCACTGAAAAACCAACCTTTTTTACCAAAATTTCACCTATGCAAAAAGTGTCTGAGCAGCTTTCCTGGCAGTCCCTCTGCATGTTTCCCACTGCCTTCTACTGCTGGAAGAGTGGAAACTCTGACCTGTCCTCTTCACTGAGACCTCCCAGAGACCTGCATCCCTCTGCAATAGATCTAACCCAGGCAGTACAACTTTACGATGAGCTCAGCTGGGATGAGGATGAAATGGCTCATCGAAGAGGCTCATCTGCAACACTCAGCACTTGTTGCGCTTGGATGACATGCTCACACTCAACTCTCCTGCTGGTTTGACTGGCATTGCTGCATGTTGGCTCTGCTGGGCACTCATGTTGGGGTGAACTTCTCTGGCAAGATGGTTTCTCCTCTCTCTGTTGCTATGGAAGGTGGAATTACTTCTGTGTTTTGCAAGCTTTGGCAGAAAGAGTTGCATCAGCCACAGCTGAGCTCTGAGCAGACACGGAGCTGGCTAAATGCCACATGCTGAGCTCCACACAGGTCAGAGCAGGTCAGGTGCGAGATGGTGGATCTCCCTGTAGTGCTCTCTCTGTCTTCCATTTGGTTCGGGCTGTTGGCTCAGAAATAGAGAGAATTTTAAATTTTTATCTTCAGGGCAAGACAAGAAATTTCCAGCAGTAATTATACCTGGTACAAGGTAATAATTTAATTTTCAGCTCAGGTCTTCCAGTTGCCATCCCACCTGGCTTATGAAAGCAAGTGGTGGGGAATGCAGCACTTCCAATAGTTGGTCCAGTAGCTAATTAAACATCTCGTTAGAAAATATTACTACTCTGACTTTATCTGGCTACAGCTTGATCTTGTTTCATCTTTATTGGCTATAGACTTGTCTACAATCTCTTCCTGTGTAACATGTATGTCTTTCTTGGATTCCCTCTGCAAAGTTCAATACTGTCAATTGGTTGCTGCTAGCTGTTAGCGACAACGATATGCATGTGGCCATGAAATGGGCCAATTTGAGTCCAGCAAAGACTTAATCTTCACAGAGATGTTTCTAGATCTTGGAAAAGATTAAAACTTCCATGGTGAAGTACTTCCCATTGCAGACAGGGCAGCAGATGAACTTTCTTTTAGAGGTGCCCTTCCTTCCACTGGTGGGAAATGCCTCGCTGACTCTCAGACTGGAGGCTGCACTTCCAGACAACAGGAATTAGGTGCAATGAAGGTCCCATCTCCACTCAGAGTGCTGAGACCTTGGGTGAAAAGCCTCAGCTTCAGCCAGCTGCAACCACCACTGGTGGCCCCTCAAACTGGAAACAGCCTAGGAAAGGCTTCGCTGGGATACCAGGAGATCGGAACACAAGTTAAAACAATCTGAGCGAACACAGGGATGCACTTTTCACCTCCGTAATTAATTGCCTCCGTGGGCCTGGGAGGCAAAGCTGTGAAGAGGAGAACTGGGATCATTCAGGAAGCAATTAGAGACTGTCCTCAGGGAAGAATGATATGGAAATTGATATGCATTGATGGGACAAGGGGCCAATTCTAATTCCCAGTACCCACCTATCGATTTAATGTGTGAGTAAACACTGTGGTTATGGGGTATAGCATGTGTTGGAGCTGCTGCCTGCAACATTAACATGCCAATAACAGTGCTTTATGGTAGAAAGGTGGCTGCGTATTGTTAGAAAATTGAGCCTGGAGGGAGCTGGGTGGTGTAAACTGCTCATGTGCAGTGACACTTGTGCCAGCAAAGTGTCAGTACCTGGCAGACCTTTGTCTGAATGTGGGTGAGATGACCTGGACAGATCTGGGCACGTGCCACCCCCCTGCCTGCAACCTGCCATCTGTGCAATCACCAACCACCAGACATTGCTCTGAGCCCAAACGCTGCCCGCCCCCGCTTTGCTGGCGTGACTTCACCATCAAACGTTGTCTGCGTGGGGTCCTCCCCACCGGACTTGCAGGATCTGCACCAGGAAACATCTATTCACTGAGCAGGACACTCGGGTGTGGTGGGTTGACCCTGGCTGGGCGCAGGGTGCCCACCAAAGCCGCTCTATCGCTCCCCTCCTCAGCTGGACAGGGGAGAGAAGATATAACGAAAGGCTCGTGGGTCGAGATAAGGACAGGGAGAGATCACTTAGCAGTTACTGTCACAGGCAAAACAGACTCAACTTGGGGAAATTACCTTAATTTGTCAACAATCCAATCAGAGCAGGGTAATGAGAAATAAAACCTGAGTCTTAAAACACCTTCCCCCCACCCCTCCCTTCTTCCCAGGCTTAACTTCACTCCCGATTTTCTCTATCTCCTCCCACCGAGCGGCGCAGGGGGACGGGGAATGGGGGTTGCGGTCAGTTCATCACACGTTGTCTCTGCCGCTCCTTCCTCCTCAGGGGAGGACTCCTCACACTCTTCCCCTGCTCCAGCGTGGGGTCCCTCCCACGGGAGACAGTCCTCCACGAACTTCTCCAATGTGGGTCCTTCCCACGGGCTACAGTTCTCCACAAACTGCTCCAGCGTGGGTCCCTTCCACGGGGTGCAGTCCTTCAGGAACAGACTGCTCCAGCGTGGGTCCNCACCATGGTCTTCACCAGGGGCTGCAGGGGAATCTCTGCTTCGGCGCCTGGAGCACCTCCTCCCTTCCTTCTTCTCTGACCTTGGTGTCTGTGGAGTTGTTCCTCTCACATATTCTCACTCCTCTCTCCAGCTGCAACTGCACAGGTTTTTTTTGTTTGCCCTTCTTAGATTTGTTATCCCAGAGGTGCTACCACCATCACTGATGGACTCAGCCTTGGCCAGCGGCAGGTCCGTCTATCAGACATGGGGGAGTCTTCTAGGAGCTTCTCACAGAAGCCAGCCCTGTAGCCTCCCCGCTACCAAAACCTTGCCACGCAGACCCAATACATCGGGCATGGGTTGGAGCTGTGCATGCTGGCTGTGCTCACAGCTGATGCGTGCATGGCCGCGGTGGTGTGTGCAGGCATGCATAGAATCATATAACGGTTTGGGTCAGAAGGGACCTTTAAAGGTCATCTAGTCCAACCCCCCTGCAATGAGCAGGGACATCTTCAACTAGGTCAGGTTGCTCGCAGCCCTGTCCAACCTGACCTTGAATGTTTCCAGGGATGGGGCATCTCCCACCTCTCTGGGCAACCTGTGCCAGTGTTTCACCAAAGGGGCATCGTGCCCCTTCGCCCATGTCTTTACGCACAAGCCCGTCCACGTCCTGGAAAATCAGCTGCATCTCCATTCATTTGGATCTTGGTGTTTGGGGGCTGCGAGCGCTCGGACCAGCTCCTCTCCCTTGCTCAGCCAGCTGCCCCACTGGTCTCTTTGGCTTTCTAATATACAGATAGCAAAATTTCAGAGTGCCGAGTGCCTCAGGAAGCCAATACACCACATAAAAAACCCTTACCAGGGAAAACGTAAGATGCACATTTAGCATCGCGAGCTCTCCTGTCAGCCCCCATGCCGAGCGGCTTGCTTGCGGTGTTTGAAGTTAATACCTCCTGACGCAGAGACGAGAAGACCTCTGAAAGCACAAATTAATAAAAGTGACATGCCAAGAGGAAGCGTGAGCGTGGCAGTGACAAGGGAGAGGCTCTTTGATGTTATCAGAGCAGGAGAGGAGGCGACAGAGGAGGATATTAAAAAGATGAGAGAAGAGCTGAATTTGACTGGATGGGTACGATCAGGATCAAAATGAATTAAGATTTTTTACAAGGAAAACCATATGAGAAATAAGTTTCAGCAACTAAAATTAACAGGAGGAAGACTTCAGCTTCCTGTAGACAGGCTGGCTGTATGATGTACAGAGAGAATTTATGCCTCCTGGAAAATCTCTAACAGTTTCGGCAGGTGTTTAAAAAGCAGTGCTGACAGAGGGAAGAAATTGGAGCATCCAGAAAGCTGGCTGTTGGCAGGAGCTGGATAAAACTATCTCCAAAAGTTTTGTTGTAGTTGCTCTGATGAAAAGAAAAGCCTCAGTTTGAAGAGGTTCCTCTTGAGAAAGGCTGGCTTAGAAACTGCAAAAAAAAAAAGGGGGGGNCTTACCAAACTGCAAGGAAGTGTTTCATCTCAAAGAGGCATTTTATCTGGAGCTGCGGTTTGTACTCTTGGGTGCATAAAACAAGCTAAAATCAAACATGAAGGTTCAGTTTTACTGAACTCAAGTCTTTGAATGGGCCCAACAGCAGATAGCAGGAGAGAAAAGCTGTGATTGATGCTCCTCCCCCTCCATTGCAGAATGACAAACACCACAAATGTTATGGCTTTGGAAAGGGGGCTCCAAAACTGAACCCTTTTTGCTTGGATGCACCCAGAAAACGCTGCAGAGCCTTCTGGTGTTGCCGTGAGTCAGAGAAGGGAGAATCAAGAGGGACTCACGAGCACGAGCATGCCGTCAGCGTTGTCCCTCCATTCTTGTATGTATTTTGAGTCAGACGTGGAGTGATAGCAGCGCTGGCACTTAGAGCTGGCATTTGGGCATCCTGCAAAATGGTCCAGACCAAGGTGTCATCACTTTGCTGTTTTGAGCTCTCACTTGAACACAAACGCCAGAGGGAAAGACGTGACAGACACACATGTGCGCATGTGCTTTTTAATTTTTCAAGACTTGTCAGCTTGAAAGGGAAGGTTGGGAGATGTAACAGCTTTGTCATGTTCCCTTATCAAACCCACAACAGTGACCTTCTCTGCTTTTATATCAATTACATCAGCTGAACAGCACATCTCCATCATGTGCTGCATCCCAAGAGGGGTTTATTTTGCCTTAATGCTGCGGAGGTCACTGGGAAGGTTGAAAGTTAGCAGATGAGCTGGCTGGAGGAGGCGGGACGGTCCCCCCGGGAGATGAACCAGTGATGAGAACAGAAGCCTGTGTACAAGACACAGTGCTGAGGGTGGCAGGAAGATGGCAAAGCTGCAACTCGAAGCTGAGACCCGTCAGACAAGCTGGCATGCCAGCATCTTACCGCAGGACCATGCCAGCAAATGGCTTCAGAGACTTTCTGGTGGGATACTAATGCATCGCAGGGATATTGCATATTTGGAGGAGTATCTCGGCACGCTAACGAAATCCAGAGGCCATGTGCAGTAATTAGGCCACTTGACAGCCGTACGCAACCACCTTTGGCTGCCACAGGCAGCCTCTTTGGCTGCATTAAGTGCTTTTGACAGAGTGGCATTGCTCTCTTGGGGCAGAAGGAAGTAGGCAGCCAGGGCATCCCATCGATATTTTAGTCATGCTGCCTTACAAGTCGGACGTGGCTCAGCTCCAGCAGTCTCATCTCTTTCTCTATTTGTTTATGCCCAAATTTGCTAGAGGATGCCCATCTGGCCGCTGGGCAGGAGGCAGTGCCCAGCCTGCACCCTTGCTAGCCCAGGGAGTTGAACCCAACGCCAAGGCAAGACAGCCCTGTGGGCTAATACAACACAGCCGTGCTGAACCCACTGATCCGCACATTTAAGATCGTGATGGATCCAGGGTGTGTTGTCTCAGCTGGGTATCTTTGCCCTGCCTTTGTGGTGGCAAATGGGCCATATGCTTCCCAAAACATTGGCATGGGGAACTCAGGTCAGCAGGGTGATGCACTTTTAACCAGCTCTTCCTGGGGCTGGAGGGGAATCCATGCAGGGAAGGGATGTCCAGGTTTTTCACAGGAGAGCAGCAGCACCAGGATTGAATCAGCTTCTCCCACACTTATAAATGGGCATGGGTAACCTCCCCGTGCCCCAGTATTTTCTGCATATTTGCTGATCTTGTCTGGGTGCCAAGTGGGGAAGCTGGCTGCGGGCAACCACTTCACCATGCCATTCCCCAGCTCACTTTCTGTCCCAATCTCTGGTTTTTTCAGTATTTCTTTGTCTGCTATTCCCACTCCTCCCAGAGCCCTGGGGAGTTGTAGCAGCATCCCTGCTGCCAGCAAACAGCAGGAATGCCGGCTCCCAAGGTGCATTGGAGACAGGACACAGCATCGTGGGGTGCAGGTCTCAGATATGATGATGGAGCATGTGGAGACCTGCAGTTATTTCTCCTAATCCTAATGGGAAAGGACAGATGTTGGATGGGAGACAGAGGTGTCCACATACTCAAAAGCTGCTGGAGACAGCCTAGATAGACAGCCAGGCATTTCCAGGTATCTCAAAGGACTTCCCCAGGCATGGTTTGGAGGCATCTCCATCTGGATAAGAAATATATACATGTGGCTGAAAGGCAGAAGTGGGAGGAGGAAGCTTTCTGAATGCAGGATGAACTGAATGGACAGCATTGGCCAAGAAAAGGGAAGTACTTGATAAAGCATAAACAAAAGATTATTATTATTCTGACATTTTCAAAGTCAGTACTCTTTTTCCTTCAGTTTGCAGCTTGCTGATTTTAAAAAGAGGAGGAAGAGCGTTAAAAAAATCCATCGAAAAGAAATGTGTTTTGGGCCACCTGAACTGAGGGTTTTTTTTAAGTTCTTGTTTGCATTCATGCAGGAATTGTGCAAAAAGTAATAAATCCTCTGGTATGAAGCAAATCCCCCCCATCCCACCCCCTGCCTTGCTCTAAAGCCCTGAGAAATGTTGTCAGAGCAATAGTGCAGGATTCATATTTTTTTAGAACCGTTTTCCCCAGGAGTTCTTGTTGCAGCTCCAAAATTTCTTGCTGATCCTCTCTGCTGGCTCAAGCCTTGTTTATTGCTGCCTGTGCTCTTCAACCCCCCCGATATCTCCCCCAGCCCAGCCCCGCTGGTGGACTGAGCTCTGCCTGACTCGTGGGCGTGCAGGACCCCAGTGTCCCTGTGCTGCCTCCAACACCAGCACTCGTCATTTATAACCTGGGCCAAGCCAGCCACAGGATGCGACTGAGTAGAAAGCTATTTTTGCTTTTGAATTCATACCCACTGAGTGCTTCTTCCATCGATTCCAGTCCCTGGGCATCTCTCGCTAACAAACTCCTCCCAGCAAGCACTGAGGCTACCTGCAGGCTCTGCTTTGTACCTTTGTTTCTGCCTTTGTAAACCAAGAAGAAAGGTCTTTGCTTTGTGGAAACCAGCCCTGTATGAGCAGCTGGATGAGTGAAGCTTGGCTTTTCTGGGCTGGATCCTCTGGTGTTTGCCCAGGGTGCGAGCTCTGATGGCCCCAGTTGGGGCATTTGGGGCATCTCCGTCTTATTTTGTGCTTATCGACCTCTCTCTGCATTCTTTATCTCAAGGTGGGAATAATGAAGGTTTCTCATCTCTGTGTCACCCCTAATTTAATAATTCTGCAGCCAGGGCACCCAGTAAAGGATTGCATGGGGACCACGCTCACATCAACTCCCTTGGGACCCATGGGCATGTACCAAACCCTGACCCATGGGGCTGTGACCATACAAGTTTCCCCAAAGCCCCAAATTATCTTTTCACTGCTCAGCCCTGTCCAGAAGGAGCTGGACAAACACTTCTGGGGAACAGAGCCCTTTTCCCTGGCTCTGGACACCACCAGGAGCTAAACTGTCTCAGGCTTGGTAAGAAATGTGCCACCCCCAATCATGTGCTGCTCCGAAAATCAAGCCATGAGTATCCATAAGATGTAGACAGGGCTCGTCCGCACTGCAGAGGTAACTGGGACTGGGCTTTTGGCAGAAATCTCTCCCTGCAGGAAGCAAGAATCCTGCCAGAATATTTTTTTTTAAAGTTTTATACCTACTGGGCTTTGCCCACTCACTGAAAAGGCTGGGATGCTGGTTGGAAAAATACCTCCCATCAAAATAAAATTTTTTTAAAAAGCGTTGTTTATTTGTTTTTTTTAAACTCAGGATATGGAAACATCTTTATCCTCCTTCAAACACTGAACCTTTCATATCCAGAATTTTGGGCTGGAAACTGGTTTTGCTGTTTCCAGATTTCACAGCAGAGTGTCCATTTTCAGCTGCTGAGAACGGCAAACTGGTCCCTCTTCCTTTCATTTGCTTTTTCCCCAAAGCACTTCCATTTTCAAGCCAAAGCCTTTGCAGAGACTGAACCTGGAGTTGCCAAAGGGATTTGCCTTCAACCCGTGGCCAGGAGGCTGCTCCCATGCCATGGGCTTTTCTGGCATCTGGGGTCCAGCTGGAACCAAGCAACTTCCAGCCACTTCTATCTTGTAAATACAGAAGCCTTTGACTTCCCAGGCATTTAAAGTGAATTATTGGTCTAATGACTCCAACGATGTGGCCCGGAGTGTCTATCTATCTTCCACGAGTTTGCCGATGGAGCCTCATGAGCTTTTAATGTTTTTCTTGGCAAAGTGGCATCTTCTCCTGCAGCTTCAGCTCCCGGACTTCTGGCGTGGCCATCCGCATCCCTCCCACATCTTTTGGCTGAAGTTCATTCACGATTTCTATTTTTAACCACTCTCTTGTGTTCATCTCCTCTGACTTCTCAGACATTTCAACCCTTGTGTGTTTTACCCCATGGCAACTTCAGCCTGTGATATCGCATTTTGGTGGCCTTGGGAGTGTGTTATTTATTACTGCTGAGTGTCTGATTTGTACACCAAGAATCCGGCTCTTTACCTGTCCTCCAGGAGACACCAGAAGGTCCTTTTGAGCTGAAATCCACCTGAAGGGTGGTCAAACAAAGACCAAACCAGCCCCATCTCACACTGCAGTGCCTGGTTGGTGGGGCCAGACTTGGTCCAGAAGATGCAACCTGTACAAAACTTTAGGGAGCAGCAGCCACAGCAACCGGCGTCTCTTCCCGTGGTAGAGATGGGAGCATTGTGAGATGTTTTAAGTCCCCCAGATGCCTTCGAGGTGGTTTTCAGAGAGTCTTTTGCAGGAGCTGATGGAGCATCTTGCAAAGTCTACACCCAAGCCTTTGAGGCCATCTGAGCCCTCACCCAAAGCAATCCCGACTCCTCCTGCTTTGTCTGCTCAGCTGCTGCACCTGGCTGGAGTGGCTAAGAGCAAAGAGGACAATGTCTCCAGGAAGCAGGCAGGAGACATTAAACCCCAGCTTGCTCTTTAGCGGCTGCTGGTAGCGCAGCGTGGGTCCATAGCAGCTTGTTAGCATCAAGCAGGCTGAGAAGATGCAGGCTGCTTGAGTTTTAACAGCACACAAAACTCCACCTTCCTTTGACCTTTTCTTTCTTTAATGCATGAGAAAAAAAACCCACTTTGCTGCATCATAAGGTGGTCCCTGTGGAGGTTGGGTATGGTCGAAATTTCCATACCCTTGTGTCCGCCAGAGATGTGTGACTGCCCAGCCTTCAGCTGGCTGCAGTTTCTGCTCTTCCACGAAACATCCAACAGATGAGTTGCTTCAATAAAAATTGTGCTGATGGAATCAGCTCTGGAAGAAGTGGAGCCAGAAAATGTTTCTAAATCCCCATGCTCTTAAAATCAAAAACTTACCCAGGAAAAGTTTTACTGGGCCCAGGCAGCAGGAGGCTGGTGCCCATGGACTTTCCCAGCAGAGGCTTTCTATGCTGCAGCAAATATTAATAAATAATCAGCAAAGTTGTTTTTCAGGGAAAGGGTGCGATTGCCAAAAAAGATGCAGCCACCTGAGATAGAAATCTGCAGAAGAATCATACGCTGGCAGCGCAGACCTGGACGACCTTCTTTTCCAGCCGGGGAAAGCAAGCCGCTGCAGTACAGCCATCACCTCTGGTCCCCTTCTTCAGACAGCTCAGCAGACTGAATGCAAAGCATCTTGCACTGTACAGGTATATCACAACAGTAAATAGTAATAGGGTAGCGGGGATGTGCCGTGCCATGTCTTTTACGTTCCTTTCTCCTTTTGTTGAAATGTGCTCTAAGCCAGCACAGGGCTAATTTGCAGCAAATAATTTATAAGTGCTTAGAGCTGCCCTTTTTGCTTGGCAGATCTTCTCACACTTCAGCATAGCTGTTTTCTGTGCTTGCTCAGCAGGTTGGGTTTGGATGTTTCCTTTTTTTTCTGAACCCCCCAATAATCCTCGCTGCTTTTCTTGACCTTTAATCACCACCCTTTTTTCCTGAAAAGGGGACTGTTAGTCCCAACAGACAACGGGGTTTTGCAATGGCAGTGCAGTCTCCTTCCACCCTACCTTCTCCACTGGGGTTGCAGGTCCCTTTTCCAGGGAAATCCTCAAATCCTCGGCTGGCTCCTTGAGTTGGTTTCATGAAAGTTTTAAGGTCTCTCCCGCTGCTGAAGAAGTGGCAGAGCTGCCACTTCATCTCTGGACCCAGGGATGAAGCCACTGCCAACACACTTGTTAAAGGGGAGGGCTTGAGTGCATGCACTTGAATGTCACTTTATTTTCTTGTTACTCTTTTGAGCCAGTTAAAGTTGATCGGTAAAGGAAAAGGGGTAATCAGCTGCCAGTGTAGCAATGCTCCAAAACTCCCAGCCCCAGCTGTGTGGAGTTTCACAGAGCTGCTCTCCCTGGCTGCTGAAATCTATGGCTTGGTGGAAAGTAATTGCCCCTTGAGCAGTAGCATGAAAGAAACCTGATTTCTTATGGCTTCATACCCTTTATCCCCCCCCGAGTCCACTTTGCCTCCACCAATGCGTGTGCATCCCCCGCCTCCTACAACAACGTTTCCAGGAGAAGGCAGCAGATGCTGGGAGCAGCTCGGAGCCATGTGCATGGTCCATCAGCCCCGCCGCTGCTTGGGCTGTGCCTGTCTTCATACCAGCAGAGCTGCCAACTTGGTTTCCCCTCTTCTACTCAACGGGCGGTACTCATGTAATGTGCAGGACCTGAGTTATTTCTGCGAACCCGCTGCCAAATTTTCTTGGAACTGGTTCGTGGATTTGAAAGCTGCCGGGGGTGATGAATGAGCAGACAAATGGGCTGACAACAAGCTCTCATAAGGCGTTTCCTCTGGAGACGGGGTCAAAGTCATGATTTTCTATTGCATCCTTAAAAAAAAAAAAAGCACAGCTACAGTTCCTGGCTTCTTCATGACTCCATCCAGGCGCAGCACATCTGTGCCTGCCAAATCTGCTTGCAGATCTTGGTGGGGGTGAGGACAAGAGCTAGAGGAGAGCCAGGAGGCTGGTTACCAGGTTGAGGAAAATCCTCCAGCATGCCATGCCATGGGCTTTTAAAATGGTGGGACCGTGCTGCCAACCCTTGTGAGCGTACCCTGAGTCTCACCAGCTCCTCGCCGTGCGGGTGGGTGGAAGCAGAGGATTTGCGTGAGAATCGCAGTTTTCTTTGCACATTTCCAGGCTTCCTCCTGAGCGTTCGAAACTGTGAAGCGAATGTCACCTTTCTCGCTCGGGAGGTGGGAGGAACAGGAAGAGAAAACACCACCCCATTTGGTTTTTTTTTTTTTTTTAGAGAAAATATTCTCATGATTGTTTAAGGCAATCTCGTGATTTTGGGGAGGTTTGCTGCTGGGTGTTGCTCTGGGGATACAGAGCAGGAGTGAGCATGGAAAAATGCCCAGCTGTTGAAGACCTTCCCGAGGCTGTTGAAGAGCTCCTGTCTGGTGACCACAGCACCAAAGTGTCTAAGCCCTCATGAGATGATGCACCTTCTCATGAAGTTTCTCCCACCTCACTTGATTCAGAGCTCCAAGATCTGGATACTTGATCACTGGGATGCTAGGAAAGGGGATGTGAGAGCATCAGGAGGTGGAGAAGAGCATCAGGAGGCGGGTGTGAGGATCAGGAGGTGGGAAAGAGCATCAGGGTGAGGGTGAGAGCATCAGGAGGTGGGTGAGAACATCAGGAGCTTGGTGAGAGGATCAGGAGATGGAAGTGGGTTTTTGTGTTTGGGGTTGGGTGTTTTTTTTTGGTTTGGTTTGGTTTTTTCCCATCAACTGTGAAACAAAACACATTTCACAGCCTGCAGAACTTGAGCGTCACATTTTTTGGCGTCTTGAAGGGAGAAACACCACGAGGTTTCTGTGCAAGGCGGTTTTGTGACTACAGACAGCTGTAAGACACGGCACAGTGCTGGTGAGAGCAGAGAAGGATTGCAAAGAGCTTTTTAAGCCCAGGGATGGGACTTTTCTCCCAGACCTGAGCTCCGCAGCTCCTACGAGTGTGGTGGCACTGGGAGAGGTGATGGAAGATCTGTCACCCAGGGGCACAAGCAGGGAAGCAGCAGGACGTAAATCTCTGCTGCCTGCTAAGGAGAACCTAGAGGAACGAACCAGCTCCTTCACTTCCCAGCGCCCATGGGTGCATGGCAGACTGGGCACTAGAGCAGGAGAAAAACAGGTAAAAATGGGAAAAACTGATCTGGACAGATAGAAGGAGGATGGAGAGGGCACAGAGTACTTCCAGCATGACACCAGTGCTCAGGCGGAGGTTTTAAGGCAAGCATTTAAGTTAATTTTTCCTTTGGCCAGCTCAGGAGTTTACATTTCAAGGGCCACACCCAAGCCTTGTGGGTCCTGTGTCACCATCTGAAGGCAGCTCTCCTTCTGGAGGCTTCATGGCAGTTTCAATCCCTGGACGAGAGTCGTGGGTTGATGTGCATTGCTCACCCCACCCCATGTGGGCTTTTGCAGCAGCACCAGCCTTCGGGCTCAGCCCAGCATCACCCTGTGATGCCCTCCTGCCTGCTGCCATTGAGATGCCACTGAGCACAACAGCTCCTAAAAGCTGAGTTGTTTACTAGTGCTTATATTAGTGTAGAGAGCAGGCAGACATGTCCTCAGCCACCCCCAGGACGTGGTATAATGTTCCCTTTCTTCCAGTATGAATTTGGCTTTGCAGCTGATAGATAAGACAGCCGGAGTCAACACAATGTGCGTTGCCTCTAATCAATTGACACGCTAGATCCTTGACAGGAAAATACTTTGTACCCAGTGGTAATTATTTGTTCCCTGACAGTCGTGGAGATCACATCGCTTTCAGTGTGATAAGCGATTGAAATATGGACTTTTTTTCTTTTTAAACCACCCCTCCGAGGCTGAAAGTCAAAGACATCAAACAGAGAAATAGCCAGGAGTGGAGGAGTGACGGTGGTGCAAAGATCTGTCCAAGCTCTTGTTGTGAATTTCTTGGGAAGAGAAAGGCTTGTGGATGTCTAACGGGGAGAATTCGGTACAAGTCCAGCTTGCTCAGGGTTTGGGTGAACTCAGACACCAACAGGCTCAAATGCAGAGTTTTGGGCTCTTCACTTCTAAAACCATCTGCAAGGTCTTCTCCATAAGCCAGCCCAGGGAGTGCTACAGGGATGGGGACCTGCTCTAGGAGCACATCTATTGGAAAAGGATGTCCTATCTTGATTGAAAGACTTCAGGGGCTGTGGGACCATCCATGGTCCCAGGCAGGCTCTTTCGTTTGAATGCATTTAGCTTCCCCCCTGTCATGACCCCCTCTCCCTCCCCGTTCTGGTTGTCTGCCAGATTAAAGAACCGTTTATTAGAAATCTCTCCACAGAGGAATTTATAGACTGATGGAGCCACCTTTTCACCTTCCCTTTGTTAAACGAAATGACTTGAACTTTCATCTCGCTGGCAGGCAGCTTGCCAAGCCTTGTGTCCGCTCTTGCAGCTCTCGGTTGAACCTGAACGAGGCTCTGCTTTGCGTGGGAGGGTGGCAGTGGGACGGCTGTGGTCCGCAGGGATATGACCTGCCTTAGCACAGCATGAGGCTCTTAAATGTGGGATACGTTATACTGACCACCGGCAAGAGATGCTGTGTTTTGACTCCTCCAGCCCCTCCTTCCTCCACCACCCATCCCCTCTGCTCCCCAAATACAGACTCTTCAGGAAGGAGAGGGCAGGCAGCTGAAGGGAAGAGGGCTCTTGAATCAGCACCTGTGCTGAGAGCCTGTCTGAGAGCCGAGGCGGCTCCAATCAGCGCTACCTCTCTGGGCTCAATGGGCACATCAGGAGCCTTTAAGCTGTGGGCTTGCAGAGAGCCGGGCAGCATGGGCCATCAGCATCGCTGCTGGAGAAACCTCAGGGGCAGACCCCATGGTAGGAGGTGGGAAGAGGGGAGAACTTCTAGGCAAGCATAAATCCACTGGTGTTAAAGCTGCCAAACACACTGTGAGTGCCCCAGTGTGACCCGCCTTACACGGAGGGATGGAAGACGTCATGGCTAAAAGTTCACCTTTTTCCACCCCCTGCTGCCCGCCTGCTCAAGCAGCCGGTGCTCCAGGGTGCTTGGGGCCAGCACTGAGCCAGAGCCATATGTTTACAGTTACAGCAGCTCCTAACGCATGATAACACCCCAGCACTGGATGTGGGATGGCTGTCCATCACAGGCGTTGATACATATTGAATTAACAGGGCAAAAGGACATGAGGCAGCCAGAAGCTTTGCAAGCCTCCAGCGTGACTGGTTTCTGGGTCAGCTTGCTTTCAGCATGGGGCAGTGTCTGTCCTTCAACCTACCCACTACGCTGCTGCTGCTGCTGTCCCAGCTGTGTTGAGGTAATGCAGTTTGGTGGTGATCCCTAAGGTGCCTATGGGGCTTTTTTTTTGGGTTGAGATACATGCTCAGTATCCAAATACCTCTTTGAGTAAAGGGCTGCCCCACGAGTTTAGCAAAGTAGCCCAGGAGCTGAGGTTTCTAAATTTGTCCAGTCTGGTGGTATCTCCTCCAGGCTTAGATGTCAAATGGTACCAGCTTATCTGCTAGGGACGGGCATTGTCGGCAGTGTCTCACTGCTCATCCCCCATCCCCGGACTCTGTTGGGGAGTTGCTTTTGCATTTGAGGGGCTGTTCCCAAGTTCACCCTTGGACTCCAACACAAACAAAGGTGGAGACACTCCTGCTCCTTCAAGCACAAAGAAATACAGTACAAAGGTCCACCATGGATATAGGGACAACACCCTTCCCAGCCATTAATTAGCATAAGGGTAGAAAGACCAGTTTGTACAAGGAGCCCAGACCAGGCTGGGCTTTGATGGCTGGTTCAACCCAACGGGCATCGCTAAGAGCCTGGAGATGTTGCAATGAGTCACCTTGAGCCAGGCCTGGCACGAATTTCCTCCACTGGTCCAGAAAGGACTACAGGGACCAGGCTGGCACAGGGGTTTGGCACCGGGAGACAGAGCTTTGCAGCTCTGCAGCTTTGCAGCCAGGTTGTCAATGAGCACTCATTACCAGCTGATGACTGCTGGGCATCCCACGGATAATGAACATGTGGCCAGCGTCCAGGTCTCAGGAGATAATGAAAACTGATAACACAAAACGAGGTCTTCAGCAAGTCCTTTGGAGGGTGTGCTCTTCAGGAGCAATCAGAGATGCCATCCCTGTGCCAGCCTCCCTGTTCAAGTGGCTTTCCTCTGTAGGTGGTATTAGCAAAACTCTTCACAGCACCTCTGGGCATCCCCATGGTGTCCCACCTCATCAAGCTTCAGCAGATTTCCAATGACTCTACCAAAATCTCTTAATGGAGATTTAATAAATTGCCAAGTGGAGAAATTTATATGCATGGAAATGACTCTTGGAGTCACTGTCACCCTTAACCCTTTAGAGGGCACACATCTGAGCACACATCCTCTAAGCACTTCTCTGCCAGCCTGGAGAGGATTGGATTGAAACCCATCTGCTGCTCCTTGATGCCTGAAAGGACTCTGCCTTGCCTCCTTGCTTGGTGAAGGTTTTTGGGGTATATTCAATCCCACAAACCAGGTATTTTATTGGGACCCTTGCTGGTTTTATTTTTGTCTAAGGGAGAAGAACGTTGAGGCGCTGTAGACTACCCTCTGCTGTAGAGCAAGGCAAGGAGGAGGAGATTGCAGCTAAATAGCCTGTGGGATGTGTTAATGTGGTTCCTTGGTGCCACAGCTCATGTTTAATTGAAGGAGAACCCTGCTGAGCAGGGAACAGCTTTGCAGCAGCAAGAGAAGACCCCCAACCTGGCTGCTGGAGGAAAAGCCAAGAACCATGTCCTGTGGGCTTGGGGAAGCCATGAGCACTGCTTGGGAGCTTGAGCTTGGGGTGGACTCCAGCCTTTGGTGCTGGGGCAGCTTTGCATGGTTTGTGCCATGTCTGAACCGGTGGGTCACCCTCAAAGCAGGTTCTTGGGCTTGGTGAGCAAGTACAGGAGAAGGGAAGAGCAGGGCTTCAGCCTGCCCTTGGTGGACAGTGAGCATGGTGGAGGGCTGGGCTGCAATCCTGCCCCTTGGTCTTGCCTCAGCAAGGCTCTCAACATGCAATCAGCCAAAGCCACACCGCAGGGAGAGGAGCCAGAACGGCTCCAACCAGGGAAGGACACATGGCAGCTCCAAAGCACGGAGCTTGCTACATGGGAAGAGCCCACTGCTGCGGCTGCCCTGCCAACGTGCTACTTCGCAGAGGCTGTTTTGGGCAGCCGCAGTGGCAGACTTTGGAGCATTGCTCCAAGGCCCTGCTATTCGCATGGTGGGGAGGGCAGCAGACTCAGGTTTGGCGGCATGTGATGAGGGGGACTCATGATTTGGGCTTTGCAGAGACAGGACCTGCCTTTCCCCAGGACACTGCAGTGCACTGAGGTTGTCCACGTGGCTGCCCAGCTGGGACGTCTGTCCAAGCACAGGGAAGCTCTTCCTGACTTAGGTGGCCCAGGACAGACCCACCCTGAGCGCCCTTGGCCGGTTACTTGCTTGACATTGACCTTGGGGGATGGTCTAATCCAGAACAAGCGATGGAGTGGGCACCCTTTGCACCATGCTCTGGGCAGCAGCAGGATTTGTCCCAAAGGAAAGCGTTTCTGTGCATGAACATGGGCACTCGAGACAGGCTTGGAGGATGGACGGGCACCTTCTCCAAGGGGAAAGGGATGTCCTCAGTCCCTCAGCCAGCTGCAGACCCCAACATACCTCCTGTCTGCAGCATTCCTTGCAGGTAAATCTGGGCTGACCTCCACTCCCTCTGGGGCTGGTTTAATGCCCTCCCAGGGTTTGGGACTCCATCACCTCTCCCAAAACAACTTTTCAAAGTCCAGCTGTGATTCTCCCTGCTGTGGCTACCATGTTGGTGAAGGTCACTGGCCATTCAGCAGCACCCATCCATGAGCTAGCAGAGGTGCAAACACACTCACATTGCAAGCTGCTCCCATTCTTCCAGGCTACAAAACCAGCAGGGTTTGAAGCTCCGGGAAACTTGCCTTCTCTGTTTATTGGGGTAAAGCAGCATCATTTTGATCCCGTTCTATTTAAACTCCTGGTCGCTACTAAATGAGACTCTAAGAGACGACCACAATGCACAACACCAGAGCTGGTCCCACCATCACAGAGCAGACAGGGATGCAGCTGAGCACGGCCATGGCATCATGCCCACCCCATCAGGAGGTGTGTGAGGACGTGGTGGAAGGGGTAAAGGGGGGAGGCGAGGGATGAGGAACGGCCCCGGGCAGCCCCCGGGATGGGCTTGTCCTGGTGTCTGCCCCTCACCCTGTGCCGAGGCTGCGCTGGGGGCTCCAGCTTGGGGTGGGGGGCAAGGCAGAAATGACACAGCCTGGCCATTTCCACAAGACCAGCTTTAATATCAGTCATGAGAACGAGGAGAAAGCACAGAATCCATTAACGGGAAAAAAAAATTAAAAAAATTAAAAAATTAAAAAAAAAATAAAGAAACCCACCACCCCGTGCCCACCCGTGCAGACGGACTATCCAGGCACTGCAGACCGAGGAGCACGACACAGCAGCCGGGGGGAGACGATTCACCGAGAGCCACCCGGTCCGGCCCCTCTCCAGGGATGCTCACCTTGGGGTGACTGGTAGCGCTGAGGAGCCCCGGCGGTGGCCCGGCCTCGGGGGACCCGGCTTAGCTTAAGATTCATCACAGACTGACACGAAGGACAAGAACGTAAGAAGAATCCAAGAGCTGCGACTTTTTGTTTCTTTATTCTAATTCAGCCTACGACGTTAGTAATGGTGATTTCAGGGGATGGCTGGGCCCGCGAGTTCCTTCTTGTAGTGAAAATCAGAGACTGTAAAGAGGAACAGAGCTTATAAAGACAGATAGGAATATATTGCCATAAAAAGAACTGGCATGCAAGTGCTTTATACATTTGGCAGATTGTGAAATGGCGGGGCTTCGGTTTTGGTTTTGGTGGTGGTGGTCTCTTTGTTTTGTACAGTTCAAAAATGAGCTGCTGCCTTCACATCTTGAAGACAACCCCCCCACAGGAAAGGACAACACAAGTCAAGTCCAAGGTGCCTCTCGCTTGGTTTTGGCAGAGTATATATATAATATATATATATATTTATTTTTTTTAATGCATAGCGNGCAGTTTTCCTTCCTTAGGTGTTGGCACTGTGGAGCGGTCGGACGGTGTCAGCAGGCAATCTCCTCCAGCGTTCCCAGGGTGGCCTGCAGTGGCACGTTCACAGTGTGGCTGATGGTTTCCGAATGATTTGGCATGGGGTCACAAGTGCTCTGCGGACGGAGAGCGGGGGACAGGGTTACCCCAGGGCTGCTGGATGCTCCCTGTCCCTCCCCAACCATTATCTCCTTTCTTTGGCCGAGCCATAGCATCAATCCTTTGGAAATAACTCAAGCTGGGGCCAAACGCTGCATCCATATCGAGCGACTTCGCCTGCCTACGGAGCTGACCGCAGGGAAATTTCCTCCTCTCTCCCAATGGGGCTCCTTACCACGTTTTCATCATGGCTCCCCTCGTCTTCTTCCTTTCCAAGTAGGTCTAATAATTTCTCCTTGATCAGCTGCAAAAGAGGGAGGTTGGGTTAAAGTGGGCGGGAACGAGCAAGACATCTGCCCTGCCTGCGTGGGCATCCACGAGGCGTGGAGCAGCCTCAGCCAAGGGGGCTGGGGGCACAGCCCCAGGGGATGCGTTGGGTTTGGAGAACACCCTCCAAAGGATATGGAGAAGGAGACAATCTTTCCAAGAAAACCACCCCATGTGTCAAAACTGAACTCTTCATGTGGAAACAAAACCCCCAAACCTCAATTTTTAAAATATATTGGGGAGTTTATTGAAAAATGTCAGCTATGTGAGCACCGTTTCCCTTCACAGCCACATTATTTCCCTGTCAGTCGCTGCTGCTGAAGAACGTATTTTCAAGGGAAATCCCAGAAAGGTTGAAAAGTGAGTGTTTTTCTGAAAAACTTCCACTGGGGGAAAAGAAAAAAAAGAAGCAAGCTAAAAACGTGAAAAATTGGGTCAGTTCCTAAGGGGCGAGGTAGATGCTGGCTGGCATGCAGAGATGCGTGGTGGAGATTTGGGACCCTGATGAGCCCAGGAGCACAACTCTGCCCTGGGGCAGGGCCAAGAGGAGGATTGCGCTGGGCGAACGATGCAAGAGAACCATCTCTAGGGTCAATATTTCATCCGATTTTGGCTAACCCACCGGAGAAGAACAGTTGTATCCGTTTGCTGGCAATCTCAAAGAGTTTACAAATGCTTTGGTTGAAAACGCAATGCGTTTTAGGTGCGCTGAACCCCACCTTGATGAAAACCTGAGCAGATTAGATCAACCATGTAGGTTAGGCATGGTTTAAGACATTTTATTCCTTTTCTCCCTGTCTGGTGTGGGTTAAATATCTGTCACGGGTGACCATGAAGATGCCCCACATAGTACATAGCTGGGTGAACCTGCTGCTGCATCCCCGGGTCTGCACGGGGAGCTTCTCCAAGCAGACAGGATGCTCTCTTAAGCCATGTTTGCCCAAAAAGCAGAAGAAAAAAGGAAAAAAAAAAAACAAACCAGCAAGAGGAAACTATTTGCCAAGTTTTATAAGCAGATGTCAAACAAAGCAGTAAAATAGAAGAAAAATCCAAACTTTGTGAGGTTTCTTATTACCTTCTTATGAAAGAACCCCAAGAAAGCCAGGAATAGGCGATTTTAATGAAATAGTGTGTGCATTCAGCCTGAGATATCAACTGAGGCGCAGGCTTTGTTTGCACTCTGATGCCATTATGAGCTTTATGCTTGTAATTTTCAATATATTTTATTGCAGAATAATGCCACCAAGCGCTAACAGCTGCCCAGAAGGGACTGTGATAGGGAGCGACTGTCTTAAAACATAAAGCCAGCATCCCAACTTTAATAACATTAAGAGGTTTTTCAAGATGCCCCAGCGAGCTCAGAGCCTGACATCCCTGTGCACCCACCTGGCTTGGCACACATTAATGCAACAGCCATGAATGACCCCTGACTGCAGTAACCCATGGGATTAAAAATCCCTGGTCCCATCATGATAAGGGGCTGAGACAGGGCTATGAGAGCGCTGAACTATGCAGGTCTAAGATATTGCATATTTGGGTACAGGGGCCCAAAGCCATTGCATTAAAATCACCAGGCAATGAATAGATGAGCTGAATTAGCAGGAGGCACCTTCCCAGGGACAAGGACAAAGGACCTTGGGCTGGGATGTCCCAAATTTGCTGGGAACTGCCTGTTTCCATAGGTGTTTCCGTCCTCCTTTGAAACTATCCCAAGCCATAAACTCATCCTTTCCGGCTATAAAACAGGACACATGCTTGTGTGTTCGGGTCCCTGGGGTCACCTTGGTGCAAACCGGGTGCTCCTCAGCAGCTCACATCCAGCTGCAGCCCCTCTCCCTGCCTCAATAACCCCTTTTATAAATAAAAATCATGAGCCTGACCCCCAACATGAAGCCTTCTGCAATGTGGTGATGAATACTGGGAAGGAAAATCAACGACTGGTGGGGAGGGTTATTTTGGACCGTGGCCCATTTAGGTGAAAAAATGGGGTGGAAAAAGTCCAAATGGCAGGAGGGTGCAGAGAGCAGCTGGAATCTGCCTCTGCGCTTGCAGGAGCAGCGGCGGAGTATGCTGGAGGGACGATGCCCCCAGGCAGGCTGTGACAGCATGGGACCACCGAGGCCTGTGTTGGCACCGCAACCCAGAAAAGTCGAAATCCCCTGGGAGATGCTGAGCTGTGCTGCTGGGCTGAGACATCAGCGTTCACTGGGGGAGATCGCTTAGGCAAAAAGAGATTAAAAATGTACAAGTTACGAGCAGTAACTCTGCTGCTGGAGGGCAGGAGGAGGGAGGGCTGCCAGAAAGCAACATCCCCTCCAGACTGCTTATTGCAATAATTCCCATTAAAGAGGGCTTGCACTTTTCTGCGGAGCAGCTGCTCTTGGCCACTGCGGAGCCACGGGACCATGCTCGAGCTCATCTCAGTGCTTCCTAGAAAGCTCCTTGCTCCAGGGCTGCTGGCAGAGCTGCAGACAGCAGATAACAGGGACTGGGGTTTTTCCACCCCCAGGCAGCAGTACAAGGTCTTGCCTCACTGCTTCTCCCGCCTGACGGCTGGACTGGGACTCAGGCATTAATTAAAGGTGTTTTTATGAGACAATGATAACGGCGTGCTGCTGGGAGAAGCCCAACTGGGGACAGGGACAGAAGGGTGCAGCAGCAGGTCCCCAGCCAGCACCCCAGGCAGTGCAAGCTTCAGGGTGGGAAGCAGCACAGCCACATGAAGGTGGTGCTTAATTAGCCCAAGCAAGAAGCAAACCTCACTAGCAGAGGCAGCGTGCCAAGTGAAGCTGGCTATGCCATGCCGTGGCTGCATGCCAGCCCCCCCTACATGGAAAGCCCCTGCTAATGCAGGGACCTCCGCACCACGCTGCACAGCACTGTTGTAGAGCATTAATTATATAGCCTGATTAATTAAAATTAATAATCCACGTGGGCACATTGGGCATGGAGGGTCCTGATCCATGACCACCCCAGCCTGGCATCAAGGCTGGCAAACCCACACCCCGCCAGAGGAATAAGGTGGAGGGCGAGGGTCTTACCTCATATATATAATCGAAGAGCTCTAGTATAGTGAGGATGCTAGCACCGATAAATAGCCCCATCTGGCCTCCAATGTCACCTAGGAGAGAGAACAACATGCAGATGGCTTTTACCCCTGGGGTAAACGCTCTTAGAGGCACCCGTGCAACTGCAGTGCAGCTGCTCTGGGTGCTGCTGTCCCCGAAGAGTGGTGAAATGCATCACCCCCCAGAAACACCAACAGCTCTAATGGCATGAAAAGCATCCCGGGAAGGACGTTGCCAGCCACCAAAGCATTTCTCCTGGTAAGGAGGCCATCAGCTGGAAGCCTAATGAGGATGCAATACCTCTATAACACACGCACTGGCATCCAAGGAAGCCATCTGTCAGAGTTAGACAGCAGGTTTCATCCCAGGAATCCCACAGCCCAATTCCCAAACTGGGTGGGGGAAGGAGAAAGATGCTGGAGAAGAATTAGGTAATGTCCCCTGGAGCTGAGAAAAAAACCAAACCTGCCAAAGAGAGGAAAGGGAGAGGGAAGATGGCCTGCTTTTTTGGGGGAGCATCTCAAGGCTGTCTCTGCTTGAGTCCTGTGATCCCCCAGGGCCGGGGAAGGGCTGCGGAGGAGGCACCTTGGGGAGAAGAGACTTCCAGGGATCTGCTGGGAAAATAACTCGTGATGTGAGATGCTGTGCTATGTCAAACCGTGTGCTTCAGGGAAGACAAACCTCATGGACTTTGCTGCAAAACGCCCATGTTTCAACGGTGTCACTGCTCAGAGCAAAGGCACCCATGGGTGGAGGGGCTACGGGACCTTTGCTGTGGGTGTCCATGAGACAGAGCCAGAAGAAAGAGAGGAAAAAAGGTGCTTGGGGGCAAACTGCTGGTTCAAAATGGGCTGAGGACTGGGGGGAGATGAGACTCTGCCCAAAGTCTGCAGTGCCCTGGGAACAAGGGTTGTGCAAGGTCGTGCAAATAAGGAGGCTTATGTCAAAGAGGCTTCATCACCAGCCTCTTCTTCCTCGCTGTAGCACTCTTGGGAAACCCCCAACAGGTGCAGAAGGGCTCACAGCATGTATGTTTTGCAGAGCTACCGCTGTGGGGTGATGTGGGGGCACCCAGTAGGACATGGGGTGCTCTGCTCCCCGCAGTGTCCCCCGTCCCGGGGAAGGCTCACAGCACCCGGCCCCGCGGGACGGCCCGGCTCCAGCTTTCAAACAAAGGTACTGATCGCTCCCTGCATCCCAGGAGGGATTTGGGGATTCAGGGTGGCACATGGGGGAGCTGCAAGGCTGAGCATGGGCACAGAGCATGCTTGCTTCTCCTGACTAAACACCTACACCCTGAAGACCCAGTGGGTCCCAAGCACCCAATCTGTAGCCAGCACCCATAAAGCTTGACCCAATTTGAGGCTGAGCAACCCAGTAACTCCTCCGCCTTCTCCATCAAGCTGCGGGGCACCACCCAAAGGCTCAGGGTCCTGGCTGGCTTCCCTGGAAAGGAGGATAGATTTGGAGCATGTAAGAGGTGATGGGTAGATGGTTTTAAGAGCTGTCCTCCTCCACACACTATCCTTCCAGCATAGGGGGCACCTCAGAGAGCATCCATCGCCCGCTCGGCTCCGGGATTTCCAAATAATAGGGTCCTGGTAGCAAGCTGAGATGGAGCAGCTCACGTTAACCTTTCACAGGTGACACACGGACTAGCTGTGGTCATTCCTGGGACGGCCTGGTGTTGGAAGGAAAATAAGGGATGGGGTTGAAAGCATGCTGGTCAGGAAGGTGGCTGGACCTTGCTGGGATTTTCAAGGCAATGCACATAAGCTGTGCACCCACTCGTGGCATCTGTCTGTCCCATAAACACACATGGACTCCAGCAAAGGCTCACACAGACTCCAAAACGCACCCCCGATCTCTCCTTACCAAGTAAGGCTGCCACTTCATAGGCTTTCTTCTGCTCAATTGTCTCATAGTTGAGTGCTTCAAAAAATATGTCCAGCACAAGAATATTCTCTCTGTAGAAAGAGGACAACAGCATCAGCCCATCAGCCACCAGCGGCCTCATGTGCTTTGGGACAAGAAAAAAAAAAGGGACTTTGGGGCTTTATTCCCCTCTCTGTCCTGACTGTTCTCTTTCTGGGGTCCTCAGCAACCCACAGACACTTGGACCTCCTGGAGATCAAGACCATAGGGCACCACTGGGACTCTGGCAGCCTTAGCAGAAGCTGGAAAATGTTTCCCCAAGACCTCTCAGGATCTGAGCCCTGGATCTCACTTTGATGATAACAGCAAGAGTCCAAAGGATGCTTAATATGGAATAACTCTCGCTGCCTCCACAAGGCAATAATGTGGCCAGGGCTGGGAGAGGTCCAAGGCAGCAGCTGCCTGAGGTCCACAGCCCAGACTTAGGCAGGGAGCAGCCCTATCTCAGACAGGGCCAGCAAGACTGGGCTTCCCTGTCAAAATAAGAGGAGGTTTTGCACTTTTTTTGGTGGGTATGGAGTATGCTCATGAAGACAAGGCCAGGGAAGGAACATACTGTTCTCTGGAAGCACGTCTACTGAGAAAAAAGCAACCTACACCTCATCTCTTGAAGGGTTTCACCCTAACCCTCCCTGGAGGACATAACTCTGGTGACCGAGTTATTGGCAAGGTCTGGTCTTAGCACAGGCTGGTTTAAACAGCCAATGGGGCTTTACAGACACTTTCCCCGCCTAAAGCAAAGGAGATCTGTTTTCTGCAACACTCACGAGATATATTTTTCTGACTTGTTGAACTTTTTCTCCAGGTACTTGGCTGAGGTCTTGCTGGGGATCTTGACCATGGAGAGCTCTTTGTTGTATCTGGTCAGGTTACAGGGTGTCCTGCAGATGCAGTAATTGCTGTCCTTCTCAGCAAGCAAACCTGGAGAAGGTCACAGAGTTAGATCTCAGGGAGTCAGGGACACACAGCAGATGTGGGAGCAGAGGCTGTGCCGCCCAGAGAGGGGCCAAGGAGTCACATTACAGAAGAGCTGCAGGAAACCCGGTCCTGGCCATTTCTCTCCCACCTCACTGCACGGCCATCCCCACCGTCTTGGAGGGAGGCCTTTTGCTGGAGGCTGCACTGTTACCAGCATCTGCTCAGGGAACATGTGGTGATTGAGTCTCCTAAATCCAGACCTAGAATGGGTCCCTCCATCCCAAACCCAGACCCAAACCCATACTCAGAGGTGCTCCCCTTCTACCTGTCCTGGGGTGCCTGTTATCCCGAGGATTTCTGTGCTGACGGAACCCCATGCCCCATGTAGAACCAGAAGAAACTTTATCCCAGGGTGCACCCAGCCCTTCCCAACAAGTTGGGTCTCATCAGAACCCGTCACCGGGTTGCAGCTGCTCTAGATCACCCCACTCCTGTCAGCCAGGAGGACGCAGGCTGCTGGAAGTCCCTCCAGCTTGGGACACCCGTGATAGCCAGGGATATCTCTTGGTACTCACCGAGTGCAGGCTCTGCACATTCCTTATACTGCTCCGGGGTACAGAAGGGAGCATCCCCTGCATGGAAAGGACACATCCATCAGTGGGCATCAGTCGCCGCTGCTGCAAGGGAGCTGGGGACTGCTGGGCTCTCCGCAGGGACCACAAGGACCTCCCCTTAGCAAAGTGAACCCAGGCTGGGGGTGGGCAGCAGAGGTATTGCAGCGCCTGCCCCATCTCTGCCTGCCACGGGGGCCTTTCCTTGCAAGCCGAGGAGGGGGCTGCTGGAAATGCCACACAGGGGTGTTAACTGGGGCTAAGTAAGGGAAATCAGACCCATGTCCCTCTGCCACGTCTTGCCCCTATTTCAGGGCATTTTGCAAAGGCTATTAGCACCCTTCTTTCCTCAGCGAAAGGTATTCCCAGCTCCTTTAATCCCTGGTCCCTTTCCAGCTCGTTAACCCTTTTAATGACCCAGGCTGGGTGGAGGGAGGGGGTCCCTGCCCCCCGGCACACTGACCTGGCATGTGAACCATTTTGCAGTTGCAGTTTTCCACAATATACCGGGTCTCGCAGTCGATCCTGCAAGCCGTGATACTGTAAACGGGAAAGAAGTCTAAGCCCATATCCGACGAGCGACATTCACCCCACGGCGGAGGCAGGTACGTCAGCTGCAAGAGAGGGAGGAGCGGGGTGTCAGGGGACGCTGGGGACCGGCAGCGAGGAGTGGCGCGCAGCATCTCCGTCCTCTTGCCACAAAGGAGCCCCCAGAGCACAATTTTAATGATGTTTTTAAGGAGGACACCAAGTGGTGCTGTTGCAAGGAACATGACTTTTGCCAAGTGGGAGCCTTGAGCAAGCTCTTCTGCTCCAGAGCTGCTCTCCTGCATCCCTCCAGCCCGGCATCTCCAGGAGCAGAGCCACAGCAGGATGGTGCACTGGAGATGTGCAGCACCAGAGGTTCTCCAAGACCAGCTCTGTGGTCTTTCTTGCACCATCGGGAAAATCCTGCCCGTGCAGGGACTGAAGGGGAGGCTCCGACCTGCAAATCATCTCCAACTTTGGTGAGAGCAAACATGGGACCGTTGGCACTGGTGTGTCGACAGCTCCCATCTCCAGCTTACTCTAATCTCCAGGCTGTTGCTACTATGTGCCACTCATGGGGACAATGCAGACAGCGCTGGTGACATTGAGGAGCAGAAAGGGGTGGCAGTGAGGTCCTGGCAATGGCTGTGATTACTCTGGTGTGAGCAAAGCTGCCACATTTGCACTGTGCCCTTCTTCAGGCACTTGCTGATAAAAAATGCAGCAGATCACAGCCCTCAGAGTGAGCCAGAGACTTGGGAGCACACGGAAAGGACCAAGAACAGTTCAGCAACTACACATTGCTGCAGAAGGTGAAAAATGCCAAGGAAAGGGCGTACCGGTGCCATAAGGAGCCTCCAAACCTCCATGCTCCCCACGGAGGGATGGCTCTGCTCAGAGCAGTGCTACCATGGGAGATGGTGCCGGGTTGCAGAGCAGTACCTCGCTGCAGCCTCAGAGAAGGCAGACAAGTCAATCATCCTTTTCCAAACACCCATACTCAGGGAGAGCCCTGTGGAGCCAAATACACGTTATCCACTCTCCTGGCACCCCATGATGATGAGGAACCTGTCTTCTTCTCCCCTGTTTGCACACCACGTCGTGTGAGGTCCAAAAGTTGTTCTGCTCAGTGCTAGTGCAATGCAAACCCTTCTGCTGTTACCGATTTATTTAACACAAATGCAAAGATAAGATAAGCAGGACTCCACAATCCACCACAGAAACCTTAACTCAGAGCCCAGAACATGCTGGAGGAAAAACAGTCACTCTCTGGCCCCCACGGCCAAATCTACCTTGTTCCTCTTCTGTCTGCAGCTTGGCAGCCTTTCCCATTTATCTTTGCTAAATGCTCTGCACTACTCTTTGCTAGAGAACAGAAAATAGCATTCCCCTAACCCCTCCTTCTTTGTGTTTTAAAACAGCATCCAATTTGCTGTGCTTTGCTCCAAACACAGAACGTTTTGTGCTGGCAAAGCACGTTGGCTGAACAAAAACATTCCTTTGAAAATGTAGTAACATTAACCACATCCTGAAATAAATACGTAAACATATGTTGATGGACTATGAGCCTCGAACCTAGTGGCAAGGCTCTGTGGTGCTTGTTTTGGGTCTCTCCTGGAGATGTGTGGGAAAGGGAGCAGAAAAGAGATGACCCACGAAATGGAGGCACATTGCAGATGCTGTTGGATAAATAATGACCCCATGAATCTGTCAGGCATGGACCTGCGGTAACTATGACAAAACTATCACGGTGTGAGCCACCTGGAGCCCATGCTCTGCTCGAGGTCCGCCCCATGAGATCTCCTGTGAGAGCAGAGCTCCAGCTCTCCAAAGCACCCTGTGAAAAGATGTTCACCTTGTGCACCAGCTTGCAGTGCTGGGGCGCTGGTAAAACTCCCTGTGGCTTTCACGTATGAAACACTCAGATGTTAAAAACCCATAATGGGCTTAAATTGCAGCCAGGAAGAGAAAGATGAGATGTTGGGATGAACATGTCTTGTGGTGACGAGAGTTGGGTATGGGAACAGTCTGCCTTGGAGGGGCACATGTCCTGGAAGCTAAAGGAGAGTTTGGGGAAGATGCCAGGCTTCAGAGAGGGTGATCCTGCCCTCTGGGGCTGGACAAGCTCTCAACTCAGCCAAGCCAAAGTAATTCCTTCTCTAGGAACAATTTTGCCATGAACAGTTCCCATCCAGGAATCTAGAGGTGCTTTGCTTATTCCAGCACTTTGCTTGCTGCATCTATGGGCACTATACTGGTTCCCAGTTACTTCTGTCTCTAACAGGCTGATGCAGGCTTTATGGGACCAGCTGGAACCATGGACATGGCAACCCTGTGGCATACCCATCTTCTAGATGAGCCTCAGGTCCTCCCCATGAGGAGATGGTAGTTCAAGGTCTTCCCTTGCATGACCCCAGGGATACACCTGAGAAGAGCTCAGACCCTGCCTGCACAAGGGTGAAGGGGGTCTCCGTGTGATGGTGAACCCCTCTTTGGCTCTGCTTCCCCTACCAGCTGGGAATCACCAACTCGCTTCCCCTGCTCCTGTGAGCATCATCCCTGGTCTCAAGTGCCAACGAAACAGAAAACTTTGCAGTGATGTTCAGCCACGGCAGATCTGCGCGGTCTGCTCAGTGCCTCTGCATCCTGGTGTGCACGTCCAAAGAACCAGGATGCTATGCATGCTGGAGCCAGCATCGCCCATGGCTGCCCGGGCTGCTCGCTGAGGGACATGAGCTCTGGCATTCCCAAAATCTGCCTCGATCCATGCTGCTGCTCAAGCTGCTTTGAAAAGCAACAGCAGCGAGAGCTATTCAGCTGCTCGGAGCGACACGCACCGATCTCTGTGCTCAGCAGGTCCGATGTGAAAAGCAGACAATATCCACAATGGGTGCGAAGATGCAGCAGGTGATGGAGGGATCCCATCTGTGGGGACCAGCTGAGGCAGTAAGGGAAAAACAAACAGTTCCCAGCAATCTCAGCATCCTCCAAGAGACAGGCCTGGCTCTGAATGGGATGGTTTCGAAAGTCAGCAAAGCAGCACCTTGGAATGAAAATATCAAGAGCGTCTTTGTGACAATAGCAGAGTGCTGTTTGAAGGGGATCTTTTCTCATTTGCTTTACACTTGTAATATAATAGAGTACCAGATGCCATCATTTAGTCATCCGCGGTGGAGAAAGGGGCCCATATGTTGCACGTTGTATGATAAAGGAGAATAAATAATTGCAGTCTCAGATGGAATCAGCTCTCTTCCAAGCACAGCTACACACAAATCTTTTAAGCCCTTTAAATTTTATTCTGAATGTAGGTGACGGGATCAGAAAATGATGGAGTCGTGATCAGATATTTAGCGTACACACTTTTTTGCTCAGCCAGCGTTGGATTTGAGCCACGGTGCTTGTGAACTGGCACTGCGTCTGCAGGAGGTGCATGGGCTGAATGATTAATTAAACCCTAATCAATGCAACTTCATTAACAGAGTTATGGCCTGTTTTGTAGCCGGGACCATGGGCACCGACTTCTCCCATACCGCGAAGCAAAGCTGGTTTGCATCTCCCCAGAAGCATGGTGCTCCCTGGGGATTTGTTGCCTTGCCACGCACACAGCCCCACGCACACACTTGCACACGCGCAAGTGTGCAAGTGCAATTCACTTTTCTCTGGCTTCCTAAAAACACAGGAATAGGTGCAACACATCTCCCCTGCCACATGCCAAGACTTGCTCTCCCCACCACTCTCTGAATCACTGATATTTAAGAGCAGAAAAAGCCTCTTGGTACATTTAACACCCGTGGAGGTTTTTTGCTCTGCAGTATAAAGGCTTTCCCTGTTTTGGAGAAAAGCACGTTGTGTCTGGGACCGACAGGAGACTCCAGGGAAGCTCCAATTTTTACTTTTTAAAGGAAATTTCCCCAGTGAAACTCCTGGCTGTGGAGCAGAGCCTTGTGGGGTGCGGCACAGGCACCTCGGTGCTGCCTTGTTTTATATTAATCCCTACCTCTTAGGTCTCTATAACACAGGGCAGGATTTCTTGCTGCCGGCCGTGCCTCCAAGCAGAGCCCTGAGATGCGGCGGCTGTAACCAAAGCATCCCCCGCACCCAGGGAACCGGCACTGGGAATCCATGCGCTTCCCCCTCCATCGCTGGCTCGGTGGGAAGCAGTGCTGCAGCAAGGGTTCGTTTGAAGTTTGACAGGCAAATCTGTGCTTCTTCCTTACGGGCAAGATTTTAGAGACAAATCTCCCTGGGCTGGCAGGTTGGACCCTCCCTCCCTTGAGCAAGTCAATAAACTCTTCTCTCTCCAAGAGGCTCATCAAAGGCTATTACCTGGAGCCTCCATGGTAATTACAGCTTGAAAGACTCATTGCTTCCCTCGCGCTCTGTAATTTGTAATCAGAAGCAAACTCTCGACTGATCAGCAGCCACATATGGATGCGGGACCTTTCCAGAGGGAGAAGGCACATCATTAGAGACTGGGCTCTGCAGAGAATATGGGAGCCACATTTCCCAGATCCTGCCTCAACATCCAAAGGTAATTTGGTCCCAGGAAAGCTGCCTTCGCCTGTCCCAGGTGGTTTTGGTGAGCAGGCACCTATGTAACAAGTCTCTAATGTTGTCAACTTTTGTCCTGACCTTTTATTTCCAACTATCTCTGAAGGCAGCTGCTCTGTTACCATCTGTGTTTGGAGCCACAGCAGCATCACTCGCAGGTACAAGGTGACTGCCAGGACTGCTGGGTCACATCTTCTGAAATGCTCCCCGTTAATTCTTCAAAGAGGAGACTACCCAGCCCCAGAGCCGGCTATGGTTTTACCCATCAAATAGCGCACCTTGCAGTGAAAGACTTAAACCAAGGGGCCAAACTCTTCGCAGCCCACGGCGGGTTTCCTGCCCTGAAATGCAACGGAGCAGGATCCCGCGGTTCTTCCCTCCAGCCCCTGTGGCTTCTCCCCCCGCAGACCAGCCCCATCCCTGCTCCCATTGCCTCTCCCGCCTTGGCACAGGAGTCCCAACGCCCTACAAGCCCTGGGGTTAATGCAATGCTGAACCCATCCATAAGAGCATCCCTCCCCATAAGAGCATCCCTCCTTAATCCCCTCCTCGCCAAAACGTGTGCTTTCCTGGGGCTGCAACCTCAAGCAAAGCCTTTACATCCAAAGTGCTCGGCCCTGGAGAGCTGCCCAAGCAATTCATTTTAGACATTTGACATTAGAATTTCCTGCCCTCGATGCTAACGAGGCCGCTGCATTGCCTGGAAGAGTGCACCGGGGAGCCAAGCCCGCCTCGCTAGCCAGCAAACAGGAGCGTGCGTGACGGAGCAATCCTGCAGACCGCAGCCATGTAAACAACGTAAATGGGAGAGACGCTAATTGGATTTGATTCCTCTCCCCTGCAGCCCCTCCTGGGCGGCATGCAGCCACGCAGACGTCTCCTCCCCTTGAGAGAATCGCCTTCCCCTCTTCCAGATGATGCTAACTTGGGGTTGGTGGCAGGGCTCTGGTGCTGGACCGGCGGAGGCTGCCCAAGGATGCTGAGCTGCTCCACTCCAACCTGCTCTGCTACCACCAGAGATGAGCTACTTCTCTTTGAAGCTGGAGGGAAAAAACCATAAAAGCAAAAGGAAAAGCAGGGGTAAAGGCAGCAGGGACAGTTTCTGCCCTTGGTTCCTGCAGGAGAGTAGCACTGAGCTCTAATTTTCCTCCACTGCCATGGCAGCTTTCCAAGGGCTGCCCGCACATACCCCTCCCCAGCACTGCGTGGTCTCACACTTATAGAAATTCAGCTTCAGCCTCTAACTGAGGTTGACAAACTCGCATCCTCGCGCTTTCACAATTGTTAATTAATTAATGAAATGCTTTTTAAAGTCTCTTGATCCCGGCTATTAGGGATTACGACAAATCAGTTATGAACTGGCAGGCGCCGAAAGGAAAAGGAACAAATTGACTTCTCTCCTTAAAAGCAGGATGGATCTTGCTTGCCCGAAACGCAAGGAAAGGAAGGGCTGCTCTTGGCAAATGGGAGGGAAGTGGGTTGTGGCAGCTGGGGCTGTTCAGCACAGCCTCCTCCATGCCACAGCCCTTTTCCTGGCCACGCTGCTGCCCTTCGCACGCTGCTCTTGGCACTGAGCCTCCAGATAACCACCAACATCTGTCTGCAGCCGGAGAGGTTTTTTTTTTTTTTTTTAAATTTATTTTAAGCGGTATCTCTGGTTTTTCTGTATGTTTAATTTTATGCAATAGGGAAGATATGGAAATGCGGCGGCGATGTTTCCAGCATGAGGTTGGGGCAGTTTCAGTCCAGTCTGCAGCTGGGCTCTGCAATGAATCTGGCTTTGGGGATGCATCCTGCATCGACTCGGCTCTGGGCTACAGCTCAGCCCCTCTCCTGCCTCCTCCACGTGTGGGTCCCCACCTGATGCCATCAAACTTCAGGCACCGATCATCAAGGAGGGATGCAAACCTCTCCCTGAACATCGTAAAATCTAGATGGGGTGTGTTTGCATTTGCTCCAAATGAAATAATAACCAGAAACCTCTGTTCTTTAATGAGACATCAAATAGCATCAACTTAATAGAATTTCAATCCCAGGCAACTTTAGCACTTGTAAAATGCTTAAAAAGCTCGGCATACACACAGCTCGTTGGCACCATCTCCCAGTTAATGATGCTGGAAGTTGTCTATTTTCCATCTACCTTTGCCGTGCCGGATGTGATATGGCTGTTCCTTCTCATTTGCTCCCTTCACGCAAGCACCAAAAAAGTTGTCTTTAAGGACAAGAGCTTAACCCTCCCAGCACCTGGAAGGTCCCCCTGAGCAGAGCTCAGGGAAGCTATAGAGCCCACGAGGCCCCAGGTGCTGGAGGTGAGTGGACACCAGAAGAAAAACGCGATTTTTGAGCTCCAGGCTCCTCCAGGTCCCCATTTCCTGGGAAATAATTTTGCAAATCAAATAGCTATGTTGAAACCTCCTGTGGCTCCCCAAAAAGTCGAGGGCAGCCCCTTCTGAGCCTCATCCTGGGTTTGCTCCCAGGACCCGTTGGACGGCTGCTCCTGGCATTTGCTGCGCTGACCATCTACAACTCACTTCCAGCACGCTGCTAAATGAGCTGGACCCTCTGCTCACGTGCAAACTCTGTCTTAAATTGCAATAAACTCTACCCTCTCCCTGCTGGTCACCTCCTTGGCACATCTATAGCCAGCAAAAGTACTCCCCCCTCATTCTGCCAGATGCCATTGGCTGTATTTGTTGGACTACATTGGCCAAACTCTTACGCAGGTGCCCAATTTGGGGGGTGCACGGTGGGAGTTGGACTCTCTGAAGCTCTCCTGTCCTCAGCGAGCAGCTTTCCATCTTTTTTAAAAAATCCTCTTATCCATATAACATGGTGAAGGGTTACCAGGAGCACCCAGACCATTACTTCATCTACACCCTTGATGTTTTCTCTTACTGACCTCCTTCCTAAGCGAGCCCTTTCCAACCTCTCCCTATTCAGACACACCGCTCCCAGCCCTGACTCATTTCCATCACTTGCCTCCACGCCCATCCTTTTACAAACAGGCTGATTCACTCCTAACGCTGTTTTCCAAGCAAAACCACTCTGCTGCCCTACAAAAACAGCCATGCAATCGTCGTCTTACATCTCCTGCTTTGAAGCGCTCCTGTGCAATGAAGTTTTCTATGCGGCTGGCCACTGCTGCCTGCCAGTTTGCTGCTTCTTCTTGAATTAATTCAGTCTGATGATATACTGGAGGAAGTCAACTGGGAGAGTGTGTGGGATTGAGGGAAGCAGAAAGAAATCACAGGGTGAATGTTTTTCCAGGAGGAGGTGTAAGACCGTAGGTAGAAGATGCTCTGAGTGAGGGTTAGGAAACACGGGAAATGCTATTTAATTGCTCCCAATCTTCAAATGCCACTACCAACACCCTGTTTGGAAATATGGGCTTCAGAGCGATCACTGCCAGACCCCGAGTCCCGTTTTCCTGCCTCTGTAATTACACTTCTTGATACTGCAGTTGTTGGTAGCTGATGCTCTCTGTCCCATGCAAGCATTATGAGGGGATGAGTCTCCAAGGCACACTAGAGCCCTATTAAACAATATTGCTCCATCTTCGAACCTGTTGCTTAATTGAAGCCTCTTAAATTTTTATTGCCAAGTTGGCAGAAATTGCCATTTTTAGTGCGCTTTTCATCTTCTCTAACATGTCGTGTCAATGGCGTAGCAGGGAGCAGCCGAGCTGGGGAAGTAACATTATCCGATCCCATCCATTATGGGAGAGACTTGGGTGATGCTGCCGAGATGTGGCGACGATGCTGTAAAACCCAGCTGGAAAAAGGGGATTAAAAGGAGCAAAATCCAGGAGGAATTTGTCTTTCTCCAGGGGATCAGCCCTTTGAAATATAATTTCCAGTGTGTCCGCCCATGCCTTGGTGTCATGGTCCGGTGCAGGGGTGTGGAGGAATACTGCAGCCTCCCCAAGGCCACGCACAACACAAGGTCCGGAGAGGTTTGTTATAGCATCAGACTCATCCAGAACAGCCAGGAAAAGGGAAAAATTGAGGTGGATCCCTCCAAAGCCAGGAGCAGCGGGAGCTGAAGGGCACTGCCCTAATTGGGGTGGTCCTGCCTTCCATTGGGACCCATCTGGAGGGTGATGGCATGGCGTGCCCTGAGCCAGCTCCTGCGCAGCTCAGGGTTTTGCCCATTCATGAGAAAACAAACCTTATTCATTAGACTCAGCAATTGCCATGGAAACCGCTACCCTGTGAGGCCAGAGCATCTCTCGCTGCAAGGCACAATGGGGACCGCAGCCGGCTCTCCCCGTGTAAAACGGTGTGAAAACCCCAGAAAACACCAGCTATCGTCTCACACATCCATGTAAACCACTCTAGCTCCTTTCATGCCATGTTCAGACTCAGACACAGCCACAGCCATAGTGTACGGAAAGTCACCCAGAGAGGATGTTTTCCACTGTCCTCCATCAAGACACTCCTGTTTTAATTGCAACTGTCCATCGTGTGTTGCCTTCTGCTGCGCCACCTCCTGAGTTGCTTTAGGGAGCTCAGTCCTGGCTCCCCTTAAACTTCAGGGGATCACTTCAGTCTGAAACTTCAGACAGAAAGCATCTCCCTTTAGGCACAAGTCTGCAGCAAAGAACCAGCTTGGCCTACATAACAACCACGTTTTATAGAGGAAACATCCTGCTGGCATTGCCTTTGCAGGACTGCTTTTGCTGACTCAGCACGTGCAACCGGTACACGTGCAAAGTCTCTCTTACGATGCTACCAGCGCAAACCAGCACGACATCGTTACTGCATTAATGATGCAGTTCCCAAACTGGTAAATGTATCTTAAAAGTGTCACTCTGCAGGAACCAGCGGGCTCAGCCACTACAGAAGGAGGAGAAAAACTGATTGTGGTCCTTTTTTAAGACTGACAGCTAATTTTAAAGGGAGATTTAATGAGATCACGCACCATCACAGAGCCAGAGTTTGCTTTTGACAAGGGGCTTTTGGAAAGCTCTTGGTATAAAGGTCCAGGATTTATCACCCTGGCACCAAGATGCAAGTCGTCACTTGCGCTAAGCGGCTGCGTACGCGGAAAGGCAGGCAATCAGTAAGTAAAGCCCAGTAAATACTCTTATTTCCAGACTAGGATGGGAGGACGAAGGGATAGATTTGAGCATGGCCACAGGGGATAGTAACAGAGCCACAAATAAAGCCACGAGCCTCTAACCCAGTCACAAAGAAATCCCCTTCACCCCAAAGCCCACCTCAAAGACAATGCACGGCTCCCACCATCACGCCAAGGCAAGTCTGCCCAATTCCACACCTATTTTTTTATCACTAGGAGAAGTGCTTATAACTAACACAGAGGCTGCTCTGAGCTGGGAGATGTGAAACGACCTTCTCTTTATCTTTATTTCTATTCTTCTTCAGCTGGGGAGTCCTTTCATTTATGTTTCATGGTGTAAAACACATGGTTTAGTATCCCAATAACTGGCTGGACTCAATCCTCCAGGTGATGTTCGTGGGCTTTTTCACCTTTTGCTTGGACTTATTGAAGGAGCAGCATGTACCTGCCCCAGATGTAGAGGTTTAGTAGAAAAAAAAAAAGACTAAATCAGGGGTCTGAATAAAAGATGTGCATTCAGGGCTTGAGAGGGTGGGTGATGCTCAGCCGGACTCTGCGGGGTAATTAGAGGAGGCAGTAGCATGTGTATGCTGTAATGGTTGTAATTAGGTTAAAAAATTACTTTATGGAGAGGAGGGATTGGGGTGGGCAGCATCGCCCAGGGAGCTGAATGCTGCTCCAGGCAGGCAGCTTGAAGAGCCCTCCGGGTCTCCTGGGTAAAGGCAGCGCAGCCCGTGGGATAATTTTAAACCAGTTACAGAACCCCTGTCCCCGAGCAGAAACATGCCCTTCCCTGTCCCAGCACCAAAACTCTGGCAAAACCTGCAGAAGAGGGAACACACTCGAGCTAAGAGTCCCCCCAAATCTGTTTTTCTTGTCATCTTCTACATCTTCCCTGCCTGGAAGGAGGGATTTGGGGGGGGATGGGTTTTCTCCCTCTCTCTCAGCTGGCTGTCTTCCTGATGGGAAATCTAATTTTTTAATAGAAATAATCAAATAGTTAATGCTGGCAAGGGGATGGAGAAGATTTACAGCAGCTGTCTTAAAAGTCTCCAGCATTTATGCTATTTCTATCCTAAAACAAAGTCCTTGAGATTCTCGCTGCAGGCTCCAGCTCCCAGCCATGCTCCCAAACCTCGCTGAAGCTGGGATGTTTAAGGAAGACAAATCTTTCCAATTACCGCTCGCGCTGCCAAGCGAGTTCGATTCGAGGAGGTGTTGCCAAACTCCTTCAGCATCAGGCGGCTGCACCGCACAACACGATACCCTGCCCAACGCTGCCTGCCTGCCTGCCTGCTAACAGGGCATGCAAAGTGCCACGTAAATGGCTGGCGATGCCCTTCTCAATCGCCAGCCTCGGCATCTCAGCGGTTAGCTTTCCTCCAGAGCTAATGCGGTCTCACTAAGGGGGTGCTGGTTCTGCCAGAGGTATTTTTCACAGCTGACAATTTGCTAAACAAAAATCCTGCCCTTTGCTGCTGAGAAAAGAGGAGAGGGCTTTGCTCGAAGGTCTGTGCCTGCTGGGGATGGAAATGCAAGACCCCAGCATGGGACCCTCTGCTCTGACACAGAATCATAGAATAGTTTGGGTTGGAAGAGACCTCCAAAGATCATCTAGTCCAACCCCCCTGCAATGAGCAGGGACATCTTCAACCAGATCAGGTTGCTCAGAGCCCCGTCCAACCTGACCTTGAATGTTTCCAGGGATGGGGCGTCTCCCACCTCTCTGGGCAACCTGTGCCAGTGTTTCACCACCCCCATCATAAAAAATTTCTTCCTTATACCTAGTCAGACATGGAACCCTCTGCTCCGACACCGACTTCCTCCACGACCTTTGGCAAGTCACTTGTCCTCCCTGGGGTAACCCAGCATCTGCGAGCTGCCTGCCAGGTGCTGGCACAGGAAGGGCTCCCGTATGCAGCTATCGTGGTGGATGGCCAGCCGCTGGCCCTAACCCCAGGGCCGTATCCAGACCCCACTGCTCTGCGCTGCATCTGCCAATGGCAGGTACAGGCACAGGGCTGACCCCAGCGCCGCCGCCTCGGTGTGTGGAGACCCCCAGACTGCTTCAGGGGATGCTCCCGGGGAGAGACGATGGATAAGACATTCAATGCCCAGTAATTACTGCCAACAGTAATTAATCAGTTTTCCATCCTTCCAGATCCTCTACCTTGCAGCATGCCCCACGTAAGCAATGCCGAATGCTGCTGGGTCCCCTGGCATGGCAGAAAGCAGCTGTGGAGTGAGGTGAGGATGCTGGGGACACATGGAAGGGCTTGTGTCAAGGGAACGGGCATGAAAAATGCTCATGATGGGTTTCCAAGCCCTTTTCTGCTTTGGACTTCAGCAGCTGCTGCCTCAGTCCCCAAAGAGCCCATTGCCTCCACTGTTACTAAGGTGTTACACTCCAAACGAGCGCCCTCCGCACTAATGAAGCTGCTCATTTTCTCCAGCCCACCGGACTTCCCACAAGATATGAACCGACAACAGCGAAACATTTCTCTGCTTTAATTGAGAAGTTTCCACCTGGCGCTCGCCCACCGGGAACCCACACTGTTCGTTATCTCCTGGATCATTACACATAAGCGCGCCATAACGAAGAAGATCTGCATCCAGGCTCGCTGAAATGCAGCATCTTCAGGTGTATTTTGGTACCCGGTGGCCATGGAGAGATGCCTTAACGATATATTTGGTGGTGAATTCCTTGTGTTGCTCTGAGCTGAGTGTAACAACTGCGGCTCTGATCTCCACGGAGGTTTAATCAGAGCAAAGCCTCGTGTTCGCTCGTGTTCGCTTTCCTCAACTTGATTTATGTCTCATTTGAGGGTGGCTGCAAGAGCAGGGAGGAAAATGGGAGAGGCAATGAAGCAGGAGGGCTAGGAATGAAAGCACCAGGGCCAAGCCGGGGGAAAAAATTATTCCGCTGGCCGGCTTTCCGAATGCCTAACCAGGATTTGGGTCTAATGATGCTACGTCACATCGCATCCATCTGCACCGTGATGATGTGCCACCGTTGGGACTCAGGGCGGGTGACGCATCCCGAGCCATGAGCGTCCCACCACAGGTTATAATAAATAATGTGACTATTTCTGTGTTACCTGAAAGGTTTCACACTGATCTACACAATGAAACACTCTCCTCTTGTCTCTTTTTATATCCTTGGAGTGTGAGAGCCTTTTGGCAAAAAGCATCCTTTCTCGGCGGGTTGGAAGGTACCCAACACATCGAGCGACTGCCACAGCTGAACCAAAAGCACGGAAGAGCAAGACAGGGAAAGTACCAGGGATGAAGTCCCTTCTGTGGCCAAAATTACAAGGATTGTGGGCAATGCATGGGAAGCAATGCTGAAAAAGCTGCCCAACCAATTTGAAGCAAGGCATAAAAATACCTGTTAATGATGAAGATGCCTCTCAAGGGGCATTGGTACGTAGAAGCAACCTCTCATACGGACCCACTGGAGGGATCTTGGTGTGTAAATGAAATTTAGGACTTACCCTTTGCTCTTGGGTGGCCACAAAGGTCTGGAATCCAGGGGCCACCCCAAACCCCAGCTCCTGGACGAAAGGTGGCTCAGACTGGCTGTGGATCTGGACTTTGACTCCAGCCTCGAACGTCGTCTCCTCTGGAAGAAGAAGGGGGGAGATTAGCAGGCTGTGGTGGGTGGGATGGTGTCCACTGGCATGGGCATGTTTGTCCCTCTGTGAAAATTATATCCGGTCAATCTCTGCTGCTGAAAAGCAGGAGATAAGCAGTTGGCAGTGCTTCACCTGGATGATCAGACTTCTGGGCATCAAGGAAGGAAACCCAGCAGCAGCGTTTGCCAAGAGCAGAGCACACCTGGGACTCAGCCCAAATCACCACTGCTGCCCACCAGGACCAAAAGCATCTCCAGCCTCCTGGTCCTTACACTGCTGCCTATCCCAAGGGCTCACCCTCCCCGTAAGGCTGAGATTCATGATTTCTCCAGCTTGGCCCGTACTTCCAAGCTACAGAAAACAGGAGGTGACATCTACCTTCTAGCTGATACTTAGTTACAGAATTTTAAATGCATTCCCATATTACTGAAACAAATAAACTCCTCATTCCCCCAAACAGAGATGTTTCTACTATCCGTAAGGTCTCCAATGCCAAAAGCATGGGTGTACCCCACGTCCGCTGCCCCATCTGATGCAGCTTGAGGCCACTTGGGAGACAACGTAGGTAATTAAATAATGAAAAAAGTGTGTTAAATTCAAAGGGGCTCATGTTTTTGGCAGCTGAAGTTGCTCCAAGCCGGACAGAGGTATTTTGCAGTTCATGGGCTCAGACACGTCACCGAGTTACGGGTGATGCGAGGTTTCCACATCCCAAATCTGTGCTGAATACCAAGTAACTCGAGGCCAGTCCCCCTCTTCCACTAGAAGCTAAAACCAACTCGAAAGAGACTTTCTGAAGCAGAATTAATGGGATGCAAATCAGACACGAATGTGATATATGAGCCCTGTGGGTTCCTCTATCACACAAGCATCTTCATGCAGCTGGGGCGCGTAACCTTTCTCTCTTTAGCATAGCTGCTACGGTCTCACATCCCAACAAACTAGAGGGAGCATATGGGACTAAGGGGTGGGGGGCTGATTTGCAAAGGAAGTTGTTAACTATGCATAATTTGGCCTAAAAACTGAGTTACCCACTAATATGAATCCATGCCTGTGGCCAGCAATGCCACCTCTACATCTAAAGAGCTTCTGTTTAAAAATGAGCCACTCTTTATTTTCTTTGCTTACTATCCCTTGGTATTTTTCTACTATTTGATGATGCATTCCAATTTTTAACAGCACCGTATTCAATCCGAAGCATTGGAAACTCAGCAGCAAGGAATCACAGCCGCAGAGCTGTTATGCCAGGGGCTGCACAAAGATTTGCAGCAGGAGACAACAGCAGAAGACACCAGACCATGGGGTGATATGGGCAGAGGAGAAGGACAAGGGAAGAATAAGGTGATACCGGATGATGTGAGGTTTACAGATCTCAGGAACCCATCGCTTAAGAGGATGCAACTCTGCCGACTGAACTGGGCAGCAAAGGGATCAGCCTTCCTCTCCCAAGAGGACTTTCTTGAACCCTGCTCACTCAGTAGCTGCCAAGGCAAACGAAGCCAGAGACTGCACAGGTGGGAACGGGCTTATACATGGATTCATCAGGCTAAACGAGAGCATCCACAGTGCTCTCATTACAGCTAACCGTGCTCTGAGGCTTCAACACTCAGTCACGGCCAAACCGATCAAGTGTTGGTCCAAGAAGGCTGGACCAGAGACCTCCAGAAATCCCCGGCCAGACATGCTGTCGTTGCCTTCACCCCCTACCGAGCAAACAAACCCTTCCCGCCAACCGCAAACCAAACCACACATTTAATTCAGCTTTTGGGAACAAACAACATTTAAAAAGCCCCACTCTGACAGCGAGGCTGCTTTACATGTTGGCTACGTGAAACTTCATGCTCTGCACCTGCAGTGATGTGTCTACCAGCAGCATCTCCACGTCTCAAGCATTTTATCTTAGTGGTCTTTGCAGACCGAGCAGCTGGAGCAGGCTATGAATATTTAATCTTTTAAAGCCCAGCTCTTCTATCTAAGGTGTGGGAAAACAATGTGGAGATAAAGAGGATTTATTAAAACAGTTGCCTCCCCAGGCCTTGCATACTTCTGTGAAATTTGGGGGGGGGTGTGTGTGTGTGTGAACTCTCCACATGCTTGATCGGGGCTCAGCTCCAACCAGTTGGAGTTGGACTTTTAACCAGTCAGAGATGTATTGATCTGCAGGGCTCACTCTTGAACACACGCTCCCATCGACTGATGCCTCCAGTGCCTGCGCTAATCTGCCTACCTGTGCATTGGCTCTGCGATGCTCCACGCAAGGTAACTGTATATTTTTGCCTCCTTGTGACAAAACTGCTTTTGGTATATAAATAACGTCATGCTTTAGGGCATGCAGCATTGCTAATTGCATGGGGTGGCACGCGGCGGATGCGGAGCATGGGTGCACCTCCTCTGAGATCTGCATCTTCTCTGTGGGACACCGGCACAGAGAGTGTGAGTTTATTTTGGCTTTTCCCTACGCTGAAGCCTCCTGGAGCAAGACTGGCATTGACCATCCTCGCTCTTGGCCTCCGCTTCTGCTCAAGACCCAACAACCATGGCCTGAATCACTCCCCACCGCCCTCCTGTGATGGGGGTTACGGAGAGGAACGCAACCCTACTACTGGGACCCACCGTGACAAAAACCTGCCTTGCCTTTGCCTTGCTCAGCCGTAATTGGGCTCCTCTCCCTCCGAGAGAGGTCAGATGGATCGACATGTCCAAGCTCTCTTGCTGTCTGCTCAAGCCCTGCATCTGCCCACCCACGGGGGTCCCATTTGAGGGTCTCCTCCCTGCTGACACCTCCGCAGCGCTGACTCTCCAAAGCACCCCGGCGCTGAGGGTGAAGCCAGCTTTCCCCAAAACCTCTGGCAATGCAGAGCATTCCCATCCAACCTCATCGCTGCTCAACAGCACCGCAGCAGCCGTGGGCTCCGCAGGCGATTCAGCACCCAGGTGCCCAAGCCCCATGGGCGAACGCACACCAGAATGGGTTCAAACCCTCTCCCAAGCGCCCACCAACTCCCCCAACTTCAATCCCGATCCCGTTATCCCCCCATGACACCCATTCCTACCGATCCCACCCGGCTCCATTGCTTTGCCTGGTGTTGATCCCCTTCCAACACTTCAGAGGAGATACCATATGCTTCCTTCAGTAATTACCTGACAAGTCGGAGGAGAAAGCTTCTATTTCGTCTAACTTGTTGGGCAACGGGAACTGTTTTGTCGAAACATTTTCCATCTGAAACTGTTCTGCCCTTTTCTGCACCTGCCCCGGGTCTGTTCAGCTCTGACTTAATTCCAGGTATTTCCCATGACCGGGTGCTGTGCCCAGGTCCATCTGCAGGTAAACCCCTGTACATCCATATCAAGCAAACGATATAGCCTGCAAGTATCCATAAGAGACTTAAAAGCAACGGGGTTTGTAATTTTAAACAGAAAATCCTGGCACATAGTCAGCTGTAATCACAGACGGGGAGGGGAAGGCATTTTCTAGGCCATAGAAGAAACTTTGCTTTTAAAACACAGTTATTAATTTTCATCATCAACAATAACAAGAAGAACAAAATAAACAGCATTTTTTTAGAAAACCTGCCAAAAGCCAGGCAGCGTTCATTGCTCTTCCTGCAAGGAACACATGTGAGGATGAAACTATAACATGAAACTGGCTTTGAAAAACTGTCACTTCTCCTAAAACTTCATTTTCTACAAAATAGCTGTTTTCCACTAAGAGAGAAAAATTAAAAGCCCAGCTACAAAACCCTTTGATGGAATATGCCTGGACCAGTCCTCATTAGCTGCATCTTAAACTTTCCAAGCTCCGTGCTGAGGCTGAGAAGCATTAGCGTGGGTTAAATATTCGCTGCAAGTGTAAGGAAAAGGTCTCAGAGGACCCAGAAGCTCAAGACCATCTGGTTTTAGGGGCATTTAGCTTGCTAAAATGAATGTCCCTGGGCAGAGCAAACCCAAAAAGGCTCTGTGGCAAACCCTGAGTCTCGGGGGCTGTTACCCCGAGACTGGAGAGGTGCAACCAGGGCTGTGAATGTCCACAGAGACACGTCCTGGCCATAGTTTTGCCAGTTTTTGCAGTTCTAGCATCATTTTGAATGGCTGCTTCTAGCGGTACCTTCTGGAGGCATGGGGCTGAGTGCCAGTCCAAGTTGTTGCTGCTGTTTTGTTAGACCTGTTTCTTGTAATCTCCCAGCAATGGGGAAAAAAATAACCCTGAAAACCCTTCGATTGGCTCAGATGCCAGAAAAACTTTAAAAATAAATTCTGGTGACTTCAGGTTTGGTTCGTACCTTACGGTTTTTAAACTAATTTTGTGATGTTGCCCAACCACAGACCTTCATTCAATCTCCAAACCCACTTTTCAGAGGACAGTGCCTATAAATTCATTTCTTGGTACATCCCAGGTTGGGAATAGAGCAAAAACTCCTTGATGACTGCATTTTTAAATACATTAATATACGTTACTGTACACAGGACAGTGTTTCCAGACAAATCCTGAGCTGCTCTTTTCACTGAAGGATTAGAGTAGCGTTAATTAAATTGGGGATTAATTCAGCATGTGCTTCAAGCTGGCTGCAGAGTATTATGTGTTGCAGATTGCACAGCTTTCTATTTCTGGTGTTGGCTTTCCATGACTTCTTTGGGGCCTTCTGCTTAGAGCATCGCTTGAAAAATCTTAATAAAACTCCAGCTGACTGTACGCTCGGGTGTGGGCTACAAAGCTCATGCCTGTGAATATGCAAGAAGCTGCAATTAAAATAAGAAATGCTGCCAAAGGCACGGAGCTACCCTTCTCCCCCTGCCTTATTATGTCCAAACTGATCCACTTTTCTCTGGCAATTAACATCTGAAGTTGTGCTCAGCACTAATTTATTGGGAATTGAAGATAGAGCCTGAGTCATGGGTCATTTCTAGCTGGAGCCGTCACCTGCCAGCTCTGCCGGCAGCACCGGCAGCTCCATGGAAGACACTCCTGCTTGGAGAAAACCAAAACGTATCCCACATGGCTCAATCTGAGCAAAGTAGATGATATTTTCTCAGCTGGTTCACATCATGACTATATTAGAAGGTGGTCTGAAGGTTTATTTCGGGTAATAAGCCTTCTCCTGCGCTGTGCAGAAGCAAGCACAGAGCTGGGAGGTTGGGTTCTCCCCAGACTCTTGTTGTCCTTTGCCTCAGTTTCCCCATCTGTAAAATAGGAGCAATGTTGCTGCTTAACTCATTGGGCTGGAAGAGTCACCCGTGCACCTTCTACCCTCTGCAAAGCACAATTCAACAGCACAGTGTATTACTGAGGTGCAAAGACAGGGACTATCTCATGGGGACAGTACCCTTAAGGGGTACGGGCAGCACCAAGCACAACATCTGGAAGGAAGCACAGATGTTCATCCCCGTGCCAACTGCACTGCATCCGTGAAGGGTATGTCGAGACCATGCTTTCTTATCTCCCTCGGGCAGGAAGGCTCCCCAGGAGCAGGGGGGTTGCTGCGGCAGCACAGACATGCCCAGAAGATGCTGCGAGACATCGAGGTTCATCTCTAGTTTTTACGGCATCCTTTGCTCAGTATCACCATGGAAATGACGCGCATCAGAGCAAGTGCTCCTCCACCTGCCACGTCGGCTGCCGGGTGGGTTGGCATCCCCGGCACTGGGGCCGAGCACCCCGAGTTTTGCTCTGGGTGGGCAAAATAGCATGGCCATGTCCCCGTTCCCACCAACCCAGTGACCCCCTAAATCCCTCCTGCATCCCTCCCGCATGCCTCCCATTTAGCTCAGCAGCACGTAGGACCTGGCTGCGTGTCCTCAGATTACCCGCTGGGGTCTGTGCCTGCAGCTCAGCACCTCCTGAGCACGTTGGGCTCATCACACCAGTGGGGCAGCCGGGACCCACAGCGACCCAGCAGACGTGCCTTTTGGTCCCGGACTTGGGGGTCAACTGCTGCTTCAACCAGACTATACCTGTGCAGAAATCTTAAACAAATGCATAACATTCACATTTTTCCTAGACAAAAAATTTATAGATGAAAAAATAAAAACCCTAAATCACCATGGAAGCGCAACCATAAGAAAGCAGGACCAGCAAACCTACCACAAAAACCCGGCGGAATTATAAAGAAACCAGTTTAACGCCAGTGAAACCAGTTTCGCTCCCCTGTGTGTGCTCTCATTTCTGTGGAAGCATTGTGTTTTGCTTCATTTAAAGTTGCTTGGTTACAGGATTAAGTGAAGCTGAAATAAGAGTATTCGCAACAGGGTTCGGAGAGGTTTGACAGCATTCGTTTGACAGGCGACCGAGTCGACGCAACTTTCCCAACTAAAACCCAGTCGCTCGAAATTTGTCCTGTGTATTTTGCTATTGTGGGCTGTGCTTTGGCTGCCATTTTGGGAGCAATCAGGGACTACGAATTTCCCCACGGACGAAAATGAGATGTCTTACCACCGGCTCTGGCAGCTGCTGGGAAAAACACCATGCGTCCCGCTTGGATGCGGCAGGAGTGAGAGTCCCAGCCAGGCTGTGCAGAGTGTGCGTGAACCCAGCCCGGCTGCTCACCTGCGAGGGTGACCAGGGGAGCGGGGAGCCCGTTGTGGTCTCGTCCACCTGGCCAAGCTTCAGAGGGGTCCGGCTGCTCCTGAATGCGTGGTAGGGCCAGCACTGGCCCAAGGGAATGGGGATAAGTTGATGCTGGAGAAGACAAAAATGTCCCCAAAGCGGCTGGAGAAGAGCCCCTGTTGTAGAAGAGGGGAAAACCTCACTAACTGCTTTCCAGGAGGTGTATATTGCATTTAGGGTGGGGGTGATAGGATGGGAAGTCCAATATCCTACAGATTATAGTCCTACATAGAGGACTGATGGACACCACCCAGCCCTTTATTCTTAAGGACAGGTCCCTCAACCTTGTCCCCTTTCTGCTGGGAGCCCAAAAGCCAGGACATCGCCTCCAAGGCCATTCCCCTTTGCAACCTTTTGAGCGCACCAAGGAATGCTGTCTTTTCTCTCCGACGTGATCTCCTTGCCATGGTCCATTGCCGGGGTCTCGTGGATGCTGCAGTGACACCCCCGGGGTCCCTGCTGATGCTGGAGGACTCGCTGCTGCTGACAGCACCAATACAAGCTCTGGGCAAGCCCTGTGCCCAGCTCTGGACACTTAAATCTATTTTCAGGCTTCTCCTGTCACCGAAGGAGTGAGGCAGGCAGCTCCAGAGGGATTCAGCCCATCCCAGGGAGATGTCTACAGCAGGATGAGTCACGTCCAAGGTGCTGCAACTTCCCTCACCGAGCCAAGGCAACTCCCTAATCTCCATAAGCAGCTATGATAGGATCAAATAAGCACAACCGAGCCCCAATGGGAAATTCCAGCGTTCCCTTTTCAGAGCTAAGGAACCGATAAAAGTAACCAGCTTCTCTCTTTGCAAACCCTTCCCCGTAGCTATGAAATCACACCTTGCTGCTTCAAAGCGCTGCTGACAACCTGCAACAGGGACCTCATGTTCCCCTGGTCCTCTCAAATAATCAGGTCCTCGAATAATCAGTGTTGGGATGAAATGAGGGGAAAAGAATCGTTTCCTGGTGGACCAACTCCTTCTCTCTCTTGGAGGTGGGAAGTGAACCGAGACCCCCCAAACATCGCCCAGGAGCTGGACAACCCAGGTAGATGTGGCTCCAGCACAGCAGTGACGACCTCAAGGCTACTGCGAGGCTTTGATGGTGATGGAGAGCAGATGAAGAGCAGCATAGCAGCACTGTGTGACAAGCTCCACTACAGGAAGTCATCAGGGACTTTGTGTCCAAGGTTAAAGATTTATTCTGGGAAAACAAAACCAAAAGCCCCGCACCTGAAAGAGCTACCAGCATGAAAGGCCACTAACTTGTGTTAAAGGCAAGCGAGGCAGTGGTATTAGCTACAGAGGTAAATCAATTCTTCCTCTTTATCTCTTGGGATACAGTCAGAGTATTTCAGAGGGGTGTTTTTTTCCCCCTTTTTCTTTTTTTTTTTAATGAAAGAATACTTTGAAAACCTCATCTCGTATCTGAAAGGTGCAGACAGCCCAGCTCTCGGGGCTGCGACAAGAGCACGGAGGGCTGCTTGCCAGCCTCGACTGCTCCGTGAAGGGCATGGGAGCACTGCTCTCACCCAACTGTCACCACGAAATGACACCTCTTGTTTGTTGTTTCTCGGTGCTTTGGCGAGAAACAATGGCAAGAAGGGATTTGCACGAAGAGGAAGAGAAGCTTCTGCATGCAGAGCCTGCAAGAGGGAGGCTGAAAGGGAGATTTGGGAAGGGCAGGAGATGGACCTTGTGTCCTCTCTCTTCCCATGGCCCAAAGGCTGGACAAGCAGCAGCGAAGCCTCTGCCATATAATCCCGAGGGATGAGGGCACAGAGCTGATGCTTTCACTGACGCTGCTGGGATTTAACCACTGTGAGATTCCTACGGTGTAAACTGGGATAACATATACGGGACATAAACCCCAAAACACAAGCTAACGCTCCAGGATATAAGGCAACAACTACACTTAGCTGGTACCCAAAGCTTTCCTACCAGCAATTCATTACTTAATCCCCCACTAAGCATTTACGTGGGTATCTTCTACTTAATTATCTGGTCACGGTGCTAGAAGAGGCAGGAGACGGGACATGATCGAGCTCCTTCACTACAAAAGGCAAGCCCGGAGCAGAGGTTTTTGCCTGCTCACTCCATTCCAAGTTCTCTGTAAAGCGCAGCCACGATTTGTTACTCACCAAGTAACAGAAGGTGTTATAACAAACTACATTAAGCATATCTGCTATTTTTAGCTAAGCATATTGCATTTGCATACTAAATCTGAGGGGCCATATGTCTCAACGTATATTATTAAAAAGCTTCTTACATAATATACGGGGCAGGAGAAACCGGCAGGTCTCCAGCAAGCCAAGCCTTGAGCTGTTAAAGTGGTTTTGCTGGACGGCGAGGAGCCAGCAAATGAATATTTCAGTTTCTTGCTTCTCTCCTATTAAGCTTAAGCTTTAATCATTAAAGTGGGGAAAAAAGTGCCTCGTAGCCTGCTTTAGTGGTGGGGTCATGCCAGGGCAGGGAGGGTTGCTCCTGCCAGGTTATGCTGCTTATACGATTGCTTCTTGCTGGGGAAGGAAAATGAATCCCCTTCCCACCTCAGCATCCGTTGGGAATCGCGTGTGGCAGGGAAGATAGCCAAAAAATCAGGAGCATGGTCGGAGCCACCCCGGTATCTCCTCCGTCCCTGGGAGCTGCTGCCAGAAATACGGAGCGAGGAAGGGAGAGAGATTCTCTCTGGAGGGGAGAAATATTCCCTGCATCCAGAGCTGGGGGTGCTGGCCCCGCCGGCCACCCATCTGCTGGCCTTTGCTTCGGCAAGCTGCTGCCACCGCAGGGACAGAAATGATCAAAAAAAAAAAAAAGGACACATTTTAAAGGCCCAGAAGCAGTTCTCGCACATCCCTCCCCGCCTCCAGGAGCCTCGCCGCTTCCCCCAGAACATCTTGAAATATTAAACGGTGAAAGAGCTGCTGCTAATTTTGGCTGGTAGCGGAGCCAGATGGAAGCAGATTTCCCAGTGCTGAGGCTGGGTCCTGGCTCTGCCGCTGCCCATTTCGGGGCAGATGGATGGACGGAGGGGACCGGGACGCCTCGGAGGCTTGAGCCCAGGGTTCCAGCCAGCTTTTGGCATCGACGACAGGGAGATGTCATCTCCATGTACTTGGTAGAGGAGTCAGCAGGACGTGGTTTCTCAAACTGGAGGTCCAAAGAGGTGCCAGGGAGATCGTCCAGCTCGGAGCAGCACTGGCTCCCAGGAAGCCTCTCTGCATCCCGACACCTCTCCGGGAATGTGGGTCCCACGGGAAGGCACAATAGTCCCAAAGTGGGACAGAAGGCGGCGACTGGGGTAGGTCACCACCCGACGATGGTGGGTCACCATCCCAAGTGGTGATCCCATCGCCATCACCACCCTGACCCACGGTGAGAGCCTCCATCGGACTGCAAGGTCCATGGAGGTCATCAGACTGAGCTGTGCCAGGTCCAGCTCCTCCGCAGGATCTGTGCTTAATTTTCCAGCCTGGAGGATGCTGTAGAGCTCACAGCGGTCCAGCACCACCAGCAGGTAACCAGGATTTGCTCCCACTGGGCCTTTATCCTGTAAGGACAAGACTTCCCTCTTGAGCCAAGCTCGTGCCTCCCCACCGCCTGCCCGCTTTTCTCATTCTGCAGCCACTCCAATGAGTAATAACCTCTTACAACTAATTTATCTTCTCCTGGTCCCTCTCCAGGACACATTGCTGGAGGCTGAAGCACAGAAGTCCCCACAGGCAGGAGGACTCTGCTGCCAGAGCCCAGCTCCGGAGCTGGTCCCATTTGCTTTTGCATCCTTTCGGAGAAAAGCAATTTCTCTCTGAAAGCAAAGCCGGGCTGGATGGAAAAGCTTTGGAGTTAGCGTGCAATTAAATAAAATCACTGCCAGTACAAGGACATTAGAAGACAGGCAGCGGGCAGAGAGGTTTTCACCGTTTCGTGAAACCTTGACTCCGTGCCCTGCCTGAACTGCACTGACAGCTGTGGTTATGTCTATTTAATTTGCATCGCCTATAAATGTCAGTGTTTTGAGTGATGTAATTTCCGAGCACTTTGGTGAACTCGGCAATAAGTAAACACTTATTTTAATGGAAAAGGATGCGCCTCAGATGCAGTTTATGATTACAAAATGCCAGGAAAGAGCTAGTCTATCAGAGCGGGGAAAAAAACCCAAGTATTTTAGTTACATCGGTGAGGGAAATGCTTCTCCTGCTCATGCATTTGTTGGAGATTTCAAAGTCTTGTCCCGTAAGGACCAAGATAGACCTGAAATCAATTTCTGGAGGTGAGGAAAAAAAAAAGGAAAAAAAGATAAAAAGAAACCCCAACCCCCTGCTCTAACTCAGGGATACAAGGGTGTAAGTCTTGGTCTCGCATCCAAAGCAATGCTTCAACAACTGGGATGCAGGATATTTTAGAGAGATTTAGGTTTTTCCACACATTTCCACAAGAAGTTTCAGTTCCTCCGTGTTTCCTTAGAAAACTCTCCACATAGTAATTTTTACCCCTAGCAGCTAAATGGATTTTAGACCTTAACAGAAGAAAAATTAAAGTCTGCGGGCCTGGGGAGTGGAGAATTTCATATTGCCCATTTGTTAGCTTATTTATGATATCTATTTTATAGCAATTTTTCAGGATTAGGGTTACCAAAGCAGGGAGAGCGGGTGGCTGCAGGAGGTGATGCTCCCCCAGGGTCCCGTCTGCTCCTCCAATCTCAGCTTCCCACCCGCAGACCTTCTATGGTGCCTTCACAACTCCGATCATCCGCACACCAAAACCGAACCCTTTCTGCACCAGGAAAGGATTTTCCCTCTCTCTCCATGTCCCGTCTTCAGCCCAAAGCATCGCTGCTTCCTCACAGCATCTCCATCTCCCTCCCTTTGTCCCCCAAAGCCCCCGGTGTTACCCCCCCAGCCCTCTCTCCTCCCGCCATCCCCCAACGCCGCATATGGAAGATGCTATATATAAAAATATTTGCATTGTGTTGTAGTGCACTACCCACAGTAAGGCCGGCGGGGCACAGACAGATCTCATATGGCAGCAGGCAGTCTAACATTTTCCTCTGATAAAAATAACCTGTGAAAATTACACATAGCACGGCCTGCAGTGCTGCAATGAATTTTGCTGGAGGGGGGAAAAAAAAGAAAAAAAAAAAACCAAAACAAAACAAAAAATGAAAAAAAAAAAATCAATCAGCGCTAACCTGGAGATTTAAGCAGAAAACGGTGTTGCTGATACTGGAGGTTGCTTCTGAGTTTTTGCAAGGCACGGGGAGAAAATGGCAGCACGAGAGACCGGGCAGGAGGTGAAATACAGCGACGGGACAGAGCACAAGACATAGCTGGACCCTGCTGAGATTCTGGGGAGATGAGGTAGATTTTTGCGAGAGAGACAAAGCAAGGGGAGCGCTCAGCTCCTTGTGTTTTGGCCATCTCAGAGTTGACCATCAAGTCTCAGCTGGTCACTAGGGTCCCTCCACAGCCCATGGGGAGGGGTGGGTGAGTATCCACCCGATCCTTTGAGGGCTGCTTGGCTCGTTTAGATGAGAAACCTCCTTTCAATGGGTAATGGAGGGTGGGATGGCGCCGCTCCAGCTTTCAGAGCTCGGTCACCCCATTCATCGTGCAAATCCACCTTCTCAAGTGCCAACACACAGAAAGAAATGATGCCTGCAAGCCAGGGGACTCCAAGAGTCTCAGTAGTGAAACCTCACCTGAAATACCGTCATTGGTTCTGGTCACCGGAGCCTGATCGATGGAGACGGGAAAAGGAGCGCACCAAAGCTGCTGGGATGGGAAGAGGAGCGGGGAACCCGGCATTTGGGAGAAGTCCAACACAGCTTGGGTTGTGTATCGTCTGGCGAGACGAAGGCTATGAATCCTCTCTATAAATACATCAAAGGCAAACACCAGAAGGGAGCAGAGCGTTTCCACCGACAGGAAAATATTTGTAAAAAAAAAATCCAACTAGGATAAGCTGATGGTGAGTAAGTCTAACCTGGAAATCAAAAGGTCTGGAGTCAACAATACACAGTCGCAGAGAAAGTGTATTGCTAGCACGGACAGCTTAAATACCACATTGCGGCACTGACGCCAGGACACAATCATCTGTCCTTCAAGGTGAAGCGTTGCCCTTTCAAAGCCCAAACGGATTTTGGCTGCAAAGGCTCATGGACAGCCCCACAGCTCACTTCCAGGCTGTATGGTTCACGGTGAAAGGCTGAGGTCCTCCATCGTCCCACTGTGCATCATGCATGGCTGTGCCCGCTCTGCACCCGCTTTTGCACCCAGAAAAAGAAACCATGGGGGAGCGGGGCAGGGGAGCAGACCATTGGGGTTATGAAGATACAAAAGCTGCCTCCCACATCTCCCCACTCTTACCTGGCCCCAAAGACTTGCATCGTTTCATTTTATGGACCCCAACTCCAACCCTAAGGGAAGATTTTGCCTCTGGAAACCTCAATTCTTGCCCACGCCGGGGTGAGAGGGTCCCCATGCCCATGGGACTTGCTCAGCACCCTTACGGCAACAGCCCTGGGCTGTCACAGGCTCCCGCATGTCAACATCCCGCCCTGGGGCAAAAAAATGACCAAATCCAGCCCACAAAGCCTTGGTCCACTCCTGTCCAAAGCCCAGCCCTGCTCCTTTGGCCGCAGCAGCGCGGGATGGAGCTAATTGCCAGAGATGCAAGTGTTCTTGCTTTTATGAGTTTGCAGCTTTCACGAGTTCAATACTAACTTGTATCGCAGCAATAATGCTTAATTATTGGTTTTATTATTGAAATATTTATGGAAGCCCATGCAACATTATACAAACAACCCTGCGAGGCCATTACTACCGTTATAGAAATAAATATCTGCACTGAAGGGCATTACGATGAGACACTGAAGATAAATTGTTCCTGGCTCCCGGGATGGAGTATAACAAACTGCTGTGTAACATTAAAATGTGTCAATTTTTCCCTTGGGAACACGGTCGGATGAGAGCTTGGAGTGTGAGAAATGCATCTCAATCAGGACATCACTGAAATAAACAGGATTTTTTGCCATTTTCTCCCCCAAAATCGGCTCTGACATTCCTCGTGCTGTGGCTACACCACAGAGCTGCTTCAGCCCTAGCCTGGAATTAGATGGGAGTCAAATCTCCATGACCTGGATGTCTTGGATGAAGAGGTCAGTGAAGCGATGGAGAGAGGCCACCAGTGAAACAGCCTGGATCATGCAGGAGCAAACTGGGAAGACCTTCTGCTCCCGCACTGGGACCAGCAGCCTGGACTAGATTCAGACTTTGTGGCAGGTGCTGAAATGTCGCAAAATAAATTAGTTCGGGGAGGATGCTGGATGGCTAAAATGCCATCACCTGGTGCACGGCTCCATGGTGCTCAGAACCGGTGGAAAAAGGGTTTCTTGCCTGAAAGTGAGCCTCCAAAAACAACGTCCCTGAGAGCTGGTGGTCTCTTGCCCTGGACCAAAGGTGACCAGATCACAAGGAAAAGCAGAGCTGGCTCAGAGCCCTTTTTCTCCAGGCTCCTGCATGAATCCTTCGTTATCTTTGGCCTTTCCCCGTAAAGAGAAGGACTTCTGCCTCCAGCTGCCCAGCATGTTTTGGGATGTATACAGGGCTGTTTAACAGCAGAAACCTCTTTCACATCCCTGTTTCCAAAGTCACCTATTTTGCTTTTCTCACGCTGACCTTCCACTGGAAGAAAAGAGACTTTTCCTTTTGTACATCTATATTTGAGTGAAGGCAATGGCAATCATTTCCCTTCTCCGCTGTTCACACACTCCCAAAATATTTGAAGTAATGGCACCGTGTAGTATCATTTGTCACTTGGCCAAACTCCGCAGATGGCATTTCCCTCTCTTAATCTTTATAAGCTTCTCCTTAAATAGTAGTAGTGGAAGCAATAACCACAACAAAAATAATAAAATTGATAAACAAAACACAGTCGCGGTCCTCTTTTCTAAAGTTCCCCAGTTTCACAGGGTGTTTGGTAGCAAAGTAGACATCGGTGGTGGCAGCATGCGAAAACCAACCCTAGATAGCCCCAAAATGCTTGGGTTTTTTTCCCAGGTAGCGGTGCCTCTGCATACCATGCAGCTCTAAAACAGCTCGTTTTTTATTGCTACGTGGCTTTGCGATCTCACTCTGCTGTCACTGAGCAGGAAAGTCATCCAGCCCCATCAACAGTCACGACCTGGCACACCTCACTTTGCCAAAAAAATGAGAAAGCATTAGAAACGTGTCCCAAACAAGCAGAATGCCAACGGACCAGCAGCACAGGTGACCAGTAACATCACCCACACATCGCCCTGCAGGGCAGGCAGGGCCAGCTCCTGCCAGGGTCCCCACAAGTGCCAAGTGACCTGTCTCAACAGCCAGGGCTGGAAGAGCCCTGGTGAGACCACCAAACCCAACCTCCTGCCCCAGGGCTGCATCACAGCAGTCTCAGCCTCCTCCAATGGACCATCATCTAACCTGTCCCTAAAGGCTCCAGTGAAGATGGGTTTCCCTCACTCCATTACGGGCACAAGGGACAACAGGAGGAGAAGACATCTTTCCAGGGCTTCACGCAGTGTCCTCCCTACCACCCAAGTCCATCCGTCCTTCACCTACCCACCACGGCTTGCCCCTCCCTTTCTCCCCAGCTTAGTCTTTCCCATACCTGAAGACTTCTCAGGGTTTCTCCTTCATCCTCTCTAAACCAGACAGTGTCAACTCCTTCCCCATTTCAACCATCTCAAGTGAAACCGAGCGCTGCTGCAGGTAACTCTGTGCAGCAGAAGACCTCACGTGGCAGCAGGTGCCACCACCGTATCACTGCAACGGCTGGAGCTCTGGCAGCATGGACACAGCAGAGCTGATAAAGACCTTGCAACACTCAAGCTTTTTTCTCCCTTTTCATCCTTCCTCCACACATCTGACGATCGTGGATCTAGTAAATGCAGTGGCAGAAATCAGCTCGCAGGCTGATGAGACAGGAGCTTTGACTCTTTCCTGCCCTCTTTTTAACCTCCATAAAAGCTGAATAATTAATCACAACTCTTTTTTTTCACCTCTGCTTTTCTGTTCTGCTGAAATAGTCTTTACCTGCTCTCCAGCCATCCAGAAGCATGCTCTTGATGCTCTTTGCCATCTGTGATTCCTTCAAGCGCTTTGTATTACTGCAACGAGACACAGTACAAACAGAGACAGCTGTACTCTTCGACAGAGATGCTCAACATGGACCGTTGGCTATTTTGTCTTGTAAACAAGCAAGAAGAGAGCCATAACTGAAAGGACAATGAAAATTTGGTGATGCTGCCTGATGATGAAACGAGATGAGGCAAGGAGCAGCCACCAAGAGTTGCAGGAAACCCACATGGAGCACTCCTGCATGGTGCACGGGCACTGGGGTTCCTCGATTTCTTTCAGTCCTGCATTATCTCAGGAAAGACATATTTTATTTGCTCCATATCTCAGGAAAGACAGATTATTTGCTCCTTCAGAGCTGGCCAAAGCAATGATGTTTTTAAGAGAAGACTGTCGGTCTCTATTCATGTTGCTTACTGCAAGTGAAATGCTTCCAGAACATCTACAGGAGGGGAAAACCCTTCCACTGTCATCCTCAGCACAGCTTTACACCATGCGGGGACTACAGCAATTTGCCTTAGGAAGCACCTGGGAGGTCTCAAACATCAACCAGAACCCGTGTCGCTACAGGCTGGACAAAGTCGGAGCAAAATGATGATCTCTGCACCAAAGAGATTAATACAATTAAATTTAATTAGCACTTGCAAAAGACTTTTATCTTCAAAGCGCTTTCTAGCCACAAAATCTCCTGGTACCTCCGTGAGATTGATTAGTATGCGCTGAGCTCTTCGTCTTCCAGGAGAGAAACGAAGACACCCGGGGAAGGGTCAAGACCAGAGAGGGGGGTAACGTTATCCTTACGTAAACCAGTGCAGCCAGAGAGCATCCCAAAACCTCACCAGAGTCGCCAATACCTCACTCCCAGTGCTCAGAAAAAATAACAATAAAAAATCAGATGTTTGCAGGCACCTTTGCAGCTCCTGGGACAGTAAAGGCTGAGGCTGCAGACAGCCCCCAAACCTTGTGACCTCTGTGCAAGCCACCTGGGCACTGGCTGATAGCCACAACACTGGTCATGCCAGGCTTTTTCTCATGTCTCCTTACTACCCCACGAATTCTCGCTATTCTGAGCGCTCCATATTTCAGCTACGCACATCTAACTTTACACACCAGCCACAAAGACTTGAATGAAAGCTGCAGCATGAAATGCATATTTAATTTTAATGCTGCATGGCATTGCTTTGCAACGTGTATCCATTGATTTTAGCTGCCTTATCTCTGCGTTACCAGATTTCCCAAAGCCAGCTTCTAGTTCTTATTCCTTTAGTTTTGCCTTAAATGAATATTTCCTGACTTTGGGGCTTTTTTTTTTTTTTTTTTTAAGAAAAGTTTTTGAAGCATCTACATCCCTTAAAGGATTTTCTTATTAAGTCATTGATACGTATTTACAGCCTTCAGTTTAACAGCATTATGTGACTGCGGACGTCTGATTGTGCTTGCTAATACCAGTCCTACCGAGGACAAAGCCCTGCTGTCACAGCTCACCCACCTTCTCAAGCAGGAGCACAGGAATAGGAACAGCTTTTCCAGCCACGTCTTAACTGCTCTGCACGTACGTGTCTGTATAGGGGACTGGGCGCTCGGAAAGGAGGAGATGAGGTACCTGCAGTTGTTTGTTTGTTTTTTCCTCCAGTTCTGGGTGTCTAACTGCCAAACTGGCACCAATTGGACCTAGAGGACATTGCATGATGTGCTGATTGCACTAGGATGGGCTGAAACATGCTCCTTCTGGCTCATGGGCCAAGACCTCAGCATCAAGCTCATCTTCGGGACCACAGGGGTTGATGGACAAAACACAGGGATGCTACTGACTCGCCTGCGCTGCCCGGTGAGGAAATCCCTTGCAAAAAGCCCACAGGTTTCAGGCTTGTGTTCGCTTAGCAGCTGCCAAAGCTGTTGAGATGTTCTTCTTGATGGCACCTGCTTTGGGCTCAGAAATCCAAAAGCTTAAAGATTGGCTACAAATGAACGTTTCCCCCTATTTCTTAAAAACAGCCAACCCTTCGATTTTAATACCAAGTTGAAATCTGGCTCCCCTTCCCCCTCCCCCCCCAAGTGCTTTCATTCCACAAGCAGTGTTGGATGGCCAACATCAATCCTTGGGGCAATCCGAGCCTGGATCAGCCCCTGAAAATTTCCTGGGCGCGTGGAAACAGCAGTACCTGCTACATTGCAAAAGAGAAAAAACCCCAGCTTTTTCAACAAATGCGTTGGCTCTCTCCAGCTCCACGATAACATCGAGAGGCCCTGGAGAGCAATTCACCATGAATGGCAGTATATTGGTTATGTGACAACCTTAATGACACAGCCCAGACACAAAAACCCGAGTAACCTTTGAGCTGCCTCTCTTCACTCCGGCGCTATTGATGAGTGTGCTCAGGCAAACATAATTAATTTTTAGTGGCAGCCTAATTTTGTGGATGCTCTGGTTGTGAGGGGGCTGGTGGAAGGTGGAAATAACATTGACCTTTTCTCCCTGGGAAACCTGGCTAATTGAATGAATTGTTGCTCTCATCAGGAAAAGGTCCAAGATGCAGGGCATTTTACACCTCCCTTTAGGTGACAACAACCAGCCTCCTAAAGGTCAAGCTGCCTTTGATGAGTTGATCCGAGATCAGAGCGTCCTATTGCAAAAAAGCAACGAGTTCTTCTGGCCTGAACCCCTCGGTGTTATTTATGCTCAAGGCCACTGCTGCTTTATAGGTACCATTTATCTCTTTGGACGTTCAAGTCTTCAGAAGGATGAATCAACCCTGTGTCATTGGGCTTTGGGGTGTTTTTCTATTGCCTTGGCTAATTATTGCTGCCTGGTAATTGCTGCCAAACCTTTGCATCGTTTCAAAGAAAGCAGCGTTCTCCCTTTGCAGCACTGACTGCGGTTCAGCAGAAGTTGTTTTGTGATAGCATTTAATAGCTTATATTTAAGCAAGAGGAGATTTATGCATGGGAAGCTCTACTTCATTTTGCAGAAAGGGATGTAAGCAGCGAGGATAATTTGACTCTCTAAGGATGAGTTTGATGTCACGCAACAAATTACTATCCTAGTTCAATCTTCTTCATCACTTTCATGAGCTCTCACTGCAGATTGTAATCTAAAATATTTCTGGCACAGAAGTGTCTGTGCAGGGCTCTGAACACACCGATTATCACCAGTCAACCTCGCAGTTTCATAAACAGCCGATACACGAGGCTTGCCCTTGGTGATGGGGGATATCAGGTTCATGGCTTTGTGGCTGTCTTGATTTACTCAGATTTCGATTTTGTGCCTTTCTGGGGCTCTACGCTCTTGCAAAAATTGAAATCCAATGCCAGCCAAGATTCATTTCTCTGCTCTGGCTTGCTGGGAGACAAGGTGTTGGGTGGGAGAGGAGCCGGGGAGGGATGTCCACCACCGCTGCCACAGCACATCACCAAATCCGTGCACTGCCCTGCAGACGGTTAGGAGCAGACAGCTCGTGAAGCCGCGTGCACAACTGAGAGCAAGGTAGCACTGCCACATCCCCTAAAGACCACGAATAAAGCTGCAGTGAAGATGCCGGTGTGTCTTATCTGGCAGTCCTTAATAAAAGATTAGCTGAAGCTAATCAGGAGGGAAAGTTCAGGATCCTGGGATGCTTCTTTTGTAATAACAGAGGGCATTAACCCAAGCGCCCCGGTTAAATGCCAAGCAAAGCCGTCCCCCTCCAGCTCCCCAGGTCCCCGCTGCAGTTTCCAGATGAATTCAGTATCGTTTTCTCCATCTTAAACCATCATGTATTCTTACCGTGAATAATAAAAGCCTTTTTGGTCTTTCCTCCTTCCAGAGGGAGCAGCATTTCACCCACCTGCGCTGTTACACATACACACATGGTTTGTTAATCAGCTGGTGAAAATGCTCTGGGCTGAAAAGTGCTGGAGAAGGCAAGTTACTCTTACACACACCTTGCCCTGCCTTTCTTCTTTTTTTTTTTTCCTTTCCTTTTTTATTTTAATTGATAAATGAAATTGAGAACCAACCCTGCCAAGGCAAACAAGAGTTTCATCTGCAAAAAAGCTGCCCTGAGGCAGCCACGGCTGCACGCAGGAGGCAACTGCTCACAACATCCCTGTAGTGGAAAAGAAATTGCAAAAGCTCAGAGAAGCCCTGGAGTCAGCACTAACACACGGACTTTTAGGAAGCGGTTTCCCGTTTTAAAACATGCTCAGGGTTTTGCATCAACACATGTACGGGATATTGCCGTGCAAGCTATCACCAATCATTGCCGTAGCCCATCATCCTACCGTGGCGCATACCTGCTGCTACCCATCACTTCTTCCATTCCCAGGTCATTTCCTACTTATTTGATATTGACAGATGAGTTTTACGTTAATTATAATTATTCCACTTCGAACTCCACAAGCTGTAAATGAAGCAGATGCACAAACCAGTGCCTTTTTTCCTTTTTCCCCAAACTCTGCAGTTAAAACCAACAGCTCAAAGCCTGCAGACGATTCCCTGTGGTGTAAATCTGAAACAGCCCCTTGGACCACACCAGCAGCCCGGCGGGTTTGCAGCCGTGACCTGGGGGAGCCCAGGCTGCCACCTCCACCACTTGAATTCAGATGTTTTGTAAGCAAAAGGAGGCCTGGATTTATGAAGAACCTCCACTAATCATATTAATATGCAGAAGTAAATGACAGTGAGTGCTTTGTACTTCTCCACAGCTGGCAAATCAAATGCTCCAGGGCTTGGGCTTATTAATGTGCCATGCACAGAGGCTGCACAGCTGGAGACCAAGTGCCAGGGCTGGGGAGGCTCTGGGGAAATAGCGGGGACATCTGACCCCTGAGCTAAATCAACTGTCCCTCCTTGCTGTAAAAATCCTTTGTAATAAGATGCTGTAGTGCAGCAGGAACAACGCTCCACAGACCCATCTCAGCAGCACGGAGATGCTGTTTAAATCTGTTTTGCCTGGCATGATATCCTAGNTCGCATCAGTAAACTTTTGCGAGATGAATTTTCAGGGTTGGCAGTGTTGGCCTCCAGCCACACGCACCTGCCCAGGGTCACCCTCGCCCCCTCCAAGTCCTCTCCACAGCGGCTCAGCTACAGGATCCCAAAAGTTACGAGGGTTTTTGTGAGCAACGAGGAGGAACAGCCCTATCTTGAGCCAAAAGCATCGCCGTGGCACTGGTTGCAAGGAGTGAATGTGGACGGTTTGTGTTGCAAATCCCTTTGAACTGATGCCTGGAGCATCCCAAACTTCAGGCAGGTCCTAGAGATGCTCCACTGCAGATCCCAAAGCAGGCAGTAGATCCCCCAACACAGCCCTGATAACCTTCACCAGAAAAAAGCCACCAGACAGACACCTTCTCTAAAATATGACCTACCCCAAGCTGTGCACAAAGTGAGGCAGCGAGGCTTGTGCTGGTGTTGGCATGATGTCCCAGGGCACGTCTCTGCTCTGCAAGCATCCCACCACAAGCTTGTCCCCAGGGAGATGCAGCTGGAGGAAGGTCAGGGCTGGCTGAGAAGTGCTGCTCGTCGCAGCATGGATGGCACCACCATCACTTTTCCCCCCTTTAGAGACTCAAGGAGGACCCAAACAGCCCTTCCCAGAACAGCCAGCAGCCGCTAACAAATCCAAGCTAACTTCCACAGCATCAGGGCTTGTGTGAAGACCCCGGTTCAAAATTAAAGCCACGTTAATTCAATTTATCTAAATTCAATTTGGAAATGGAAAAAGATCAGCGGAATTAAGGTGGCTTTAATGAGGAAGAAAAGCAGCAGCATGGAAATTCAATGCCACCGAAACCACCTGCACCTCCGGCTAATTTGGATTAACGCTACAGACATGCCTCAGCTCCCCCCACAGCGATGCCCGGAGGGAGGGCAAGCATCCAGCGCCTGGGGCACGGCAGAGGTTGGTCCCCCAGCTCCCACCACACACCGTTGGCTTTTCCTTGCCCCAAACCACAGCCCCTAGAGAGGGGCTTCCTCCAGTGACCAACAGATGGTTTTCCCTTGCACCCACCATTTGATGGCAGGGGTTGGTACCCACCACGTCGTAACAGCATGAAAAAGCCCTACTGGGAAGCAAAAAATAAATTGCATTCCAAATGGGTTGGACGTGAACGAAATAGGCTTGAGATCTTTCTCTGCGTGACCTAGATCAAAAGTCTTGCTCGTAGCCCGTGTTTTTTATCGAGTTAAATAATAGCAGCCCATAATACTACGTGATAGTCTTGTAAGTGGATTGAAGCCTCAAGCTTTATAGATTTCATGCTTCTTCTTAGTGCAATTTTATAGTGCATTTCTCATCCCCTTTTTTTTTATTCAGCATGTTACTTGATTAATTGGTATGAAATGTTCATCTTTATCCAACAATTCCTGAAACACAAACGCAGAACTCTCCGATTGTATTTCTTATTTACAGCCCTGTAGCCTGAGTGATTTCCAATTTACTGTGCTGCTATATTGGGTCAATATATAATACCTTGCGCCACTCCAGAAAGATTAACCAGAAGTGGATTCCCTTTCCAATCAAATAGTCACCACTATAAATTAGAGTTTCTTTTACTATATTTGATTGCGTTTCTGCCACTTTTCCTATCAAGTGCAATAAAACAAACACCCTCCGCAGGCCCGCCACTCCCCGGCGCCTAATCTTGTGAGACAAAGATGTGTAACCGCAGAATTTGGGAGACTCCGTGCCATATGTATGACTGGCTGCAGCTTCCACCTACGCTACTCCGAGTCTGTGGTTTGCTGTTTCCCCCTCCGTTACTGGAAAGAGTTTTCCCTGGTATAAATTTTTTCCATCTTGCATTCTACCTCCATGCAGGATTGCCACGTTTTTTTTGTTTGTTTGCATCATGATTCCCATCTGGAATATTTAAGGCTTTCTTTAAAGCACAAAGGTGATGTGAAGACTTCAGCCACAAATTATTTTCCCACTCTTTTCATGTCTAGTATGCTCTCGTTTAAAGTAAAATGCTAGAAAATATAAATTCTAGAAGCGCAGAATTCAAAAGACAGAGATTTCCCATTCTTTTTCTTTTTCCTGTCATTTTTTTCCATGCACCTCATGATTTTGACAGTCCTGACACAATATTTTTGCACACCCGAAGATGGCACGGCTGCCTGATGCCATGACATCCAGACACAGTCAAAATACCCTTTTCTTTGCACTTGAAAATCAAGACTGAAGCAGTCTGTGTACGCTCGCTATTCCAAAATCAGACTGCACATAAATTTAACATGTTCAAATGATGGGCTTGCATAGGCAGACAGTCAAGCAAAAGGTATATTTTTCTATTACAAGCCACTTGTTAGACAAGATATTTCAGCTTCCCGAGATATTAATGGATACTCAGTAAAAGTCTTTTTAGAATGACAACACACGTCATTTTGTTTGCCGAGTCAGTAACAATTAAATCACTTTTTGTATTACAAAGCATATGCCAATATGACATGGTGGCAGCAGCTCCTGGAGCAGCCCTATCCCAAGCTATGAACCAATATTTTCCTTCTTCACTTATTTAAATTGCAAAGAACAGTTTAAAAAAGAAAGCAGAGATCCTGAGGCATGCAGCCAGCAGCAAAATGAGGATTTTTGAGTCCATGCGCCAACTATTTTCATGCGGGGCGGTGAAGGAGAACGTGGTTTTATGGCATCTCCAAATCTGGAGCAAAAAGCAAAGCAGCTACGGGACTAAATACAGAATAAGATGCCACTGCTTGAACTTGGCATTGATAAAAATCGGCCCTGCATCCAACAGAACCACAACTGCTCTGTGCCAACGAGGGCCAGAGGGACCCGGGGTGCAGCAGGAAACGTCCCATGGGGTGTCACGGCCATGGTTGGGATGGAGAGGCAGTGAACTGGGGCCTGGAGGGTTCTTTGGATGGCTGTTCCCTATGGGACAGACCCTTGTAGGAAGCATGAGCCAAGGCTACCACGATGGGCCAGAGAAATGCATATTTTTCCATGTGAAGACCTCCCTGCGGTGATGGAGGTTGGTCCACCTTCAGCATCTGTGAAGCCCTAATGGGGTGCAAACACCATGTCCGAGACAGCAGCTCAGTGGGGGCAGCTCCAGATAGCTCTGAGAAAACTTGGATTAACATGGGACAACCAGCTGGGAAAGGAAATGTTTGGAGCAGCCACGTTTGAGGGGCACCATGGAAGTTGGAAACTGGAGAAAAAAGGTCAAGTAACTCAACCACACAGAAATCATTGCTTAAGAGGCAACTAAAAGAACAGCCGCTGGGTACAGGATGGCTACTGGGAAAATGGAGCAGCAAAACTAGTCTGTAGAAGTGTCTGAAGAGTTAAAGATAAGGAGAGAATGGAACAGCTCAGGTTATAACGGAGATATGAACTCACTGGGAAGAAAAAACTCAACTCCTTCCACCCTGGAGGTAGCCCCATGGCTGGACCTCCCTGTGCCTACACATGGCTTTGGCACTGCAACGCAACGCTCTCACCCCATGTCCGCCTCCATCCCTCTCCGTAGCAAGGGTTGAGGTTCACTACTAAGAGCTGCGTGCCCTTGGCAAAGCTTTTCATTGGAGAGCCAAGTTTGTGCAGTCCCAGCGGTAGCAGCTGAGAAGATTTAATTCCAAACACTTTTACGTTATTATGCAAATATTTGGAAATCATCAACTCCTTCACTTACCTACTAAGAGCTGAGTTAAGTGTTTCCATGGGAACAGCAACTATTAACCACTATAGTTAATATTTTTATTCTGATAGTGTCCAGAGAGCTCAATGAAGATTGAAGACAGCTTGTACAAGGCGCTGTACGAGTGTGGAGGATGAAAAAGTCTCTTGTTGAAAAGCAAATATTAATGTTTTATGAGCTTCAAAGTCAAGTACCAGTTCTACCTGGACCTGTAAGAACATGGCCAAATTTGCTTGCAATGGGTCCAGGAGCCTCTCCCACACCGTTTATCCAAATCAAGAGCCCTATTTACACAGTTTTGCCTTGAATCCTATAGCATTTCACGGTCAGATAGAGATCTTAATAACTACCCCAGTGCAATCCAGCCCCATAACATCAACCCAGTTCTAGGGACGCGAGGATCCCTCCCTACGCCTCTAATCTTTACCTGAGTACAAATTTAAGTTAAATATGCATAAGATTAGCAGTAGTGAGATCATGGTGGGGCAGGACATCAGCAGGGGCATCTTGAAAATCAAAGGGGTACATTGCTCCCTTCCACGTGGTCAAAAGTCAAGTCTGGACTCAAAAGACCCTAAAAATCACAAGACTTTTGAAAAAAATGAATGCACTTGGGGTTGGGTTCCCCCCTCCTCGAGTTTCAAGTCCACAGCCATGGCCAGTTTTCAAGCACCTTTGCCACATGAAGGGCTTGAAAGTTGTCTGTAGAGAGTGACCAGAGCAGAAGCTGCCATCCCACCTAACCTCTGGATGACGGTGATGCTCATAGACGTGGAGGTACCAGACCGGATACCTCCTCCCCACTGCCACAGGCTCTCCTGCCAAGCTTCCCTGCCAGACGGCAAGAACAAGACCTGCTTGATCCTCCTCCCTCATCTTTTGTCCGCCCAATTTATTTCTCCACTTGCTTTTTTCTTTTTTTTGCCTCCTGTGTAACGAGAGTCTGGTTTACCCAGCCGAGACTGATCCACCTTTCCCAGCATTGCAGCAATAGAAAAGCACAGCTCTAAAGGCAACACATTTCTGGACGGGTTCCTCCAAAAGTTTCTCCAAAAGGCAGCTCCAAAAAGCAAGCCTAAAGTGAGAACGGTGTGACACAAGGTCTGTGTCTCCATGGGGAACCTCAGAGGGGTCCAAAACCCAACTAGGTTGAACATACAGAGCTCACAGTGTGGCTGTCCAAGCCTGCTACATCCCTGAGCCGTCAATGCGGTGGTTTCCTGCCCCCAAGGCTCCCCCAAGGCAGCCTGTAAGCGATAAAGCATCAGAGGTGGAAAATGCACTTCATCTCTCCACTCTGTATTGTGAACCTGTTTTGCCTTTAAAAGGACGAGACTTCAAACAAATGCAACAAGTCAGAAATGATTGTCTAAAAACACCATCTCCTCCCCCTCAACCGGGCCAGATCAGGCTGACTCTGAGTACGAGAGAAAAACTGGAAGGCAAAGCTCTTGCTATAAAAGCCTGTGCAATTTTAAATGATTGACGGGACCGTGGGAATCTGTTTAAATTGTAAGAATCAAACACCACACAAATAAATTTTAAGTTTTGAATGAATGCAACCAACTCTCCTCTTTGCTATTGAGCAGAAGTTTGAAAGGTGCTCGAAGGGGCTCATTTGCACAGGATGACGGAACGACGGCAACAAAAAACCTTAAGTGATATGTGCTCCTCTCCTTTTCCTGATACCCAAAAATAATCACAACCTTACCCTGAAAAACTCCAACCGCAACGCTCTGCCTGGCAACTGCCAGAGAAACAGAGAGGCTGGCAATTTTTCCAACATTTTTTTTGGATGTTTTGTTTAAAATGTCAACATGGGTTCCTGAAAACTGCAGCCACCACTGCTGAAGAACTGATAAGGCTTGTTCTAAATGGGTGTCTTTGGTGGCACATGTCACTCCCCATGCTGACCCCTGCCCATGCCACCCTTCTTGCAGAGTCCAGCCTCCTACCCGCCGTTTTTGCAGCCGGGTTCATTAAAGAAACTGGCACCAGCATTGCCAACTTCCACTGTGGCAGCTCAGTTGGGATGACAGGAGCTGCTGAGCTGCCCTTGCTGCAGGCAGCATTTCCACGTCCACTCCGAGTGCTGCCATCCCAACCCATGAGACTCGCGAGACAGCACACAGCCCCAGTCTTTCTGGTCAGCACCTTCTGTCCTTCTCTGTGCCAGGACCAGAGGGCTGCAGTGCAGCACATTGGCTCTTCAGAAGATGCCTGACCCAGTTGGGTTCATTAGAGGACAGATGCCACCCATCCCAAATGCTCTGAGTGCAGTGAGCTGAGCCCTTGGTCCACCCAGGCAGCACTAACCCATGCAAAGACAACAATTAGGGCAACGAATGTCCCCAAATTTCAACAAGGAGGAAAACACAGACACCAGCTGGAGGTCCACCTTGAACGTGGCCTCCCAAAAATGTCTTTCTAGGGAAGAGGGACGTGCTGGAGCATCTGAAGGAGACACCACACCTCTTGTCATTCACAAGTGCTCACCCTTGTCCCAGGATAAGCGATGACGCTCCTGTTTGGCATCCCAAACTTTGGTGCCGAGACACCCAAGTCCAGCACTCACTCATGAGCTGAACTCTAGAAATGCTGGTCCCAACTGGCAGCCACAGACACCGAGAAGAAAAGCAACTCGTTTCCGTACAGACAGGGCTCCTCCTGCTTTCAAGAGCTATTAGGCTTAGACGTTGGCTGGGGAGGATGGGATGGTCTTTCCAAAAAAAATAACCAGTACATGCACGTTTGCAGGAGGAAAAACATCTTACCTGTTTCTCCCCATATTGGCAAATATTCATCCTGCTGTATGTCTAGCATGATTTCCAGTCCATTGCCTGTCCCACCCTTAACCGTCGTAAGAAGAGGCCGTCCTTCTTCTCCTGAGTTAAACATGTAGCATTTCCCATATTTTGTAAACACCTGCAAGGAGAGAAGAGAGAAATAATGTAATATTTCCCATACAATCAATGCCTCTTCCCACCTGAACGGAGGCAGAGGGATGAGAAACAGCCACGCGCCGCAGCTCGAAGGGAAATGTCTGCAGATAAATCTAATCCGGTTTAATCATTTAGCGTATTGTGTTCTCCTTACAGAAAATAAAAGACGGAAGAGAGGAAGGGAAAGCCGTTTTAGAGCAGCGAACAAATATCTTCAGCAGCTCGCCAGTCATATCATGTTAAGTCTCCAAGAAACATGCGTACTTGCTGTGTTTGAGCTTGTACTAAAATATAATGCAATTCCTCGCTTTTGTGCAAGGTACCTCAGTCTACCACTGCTGCGTGCTCACGGCTGCAGACCTAGAGGTGGGCTCATCCCCAAAGGATGGAAACGCCAGCACTGAAGGCCATGCTTACTCTGTGCTCATCCAGCTGCTGAATATGAAACCCTGTAGGCACAGCTCATGCCCACTGCTTTCCACCCAAAGAGAGCAATGTGAATGATGCCTACGCTCTCCCGACACAAAAAAAATGCAATATCCCATTAATTCCTCACTCTACCACTACTTGGCAAATAATAACAGTTAAAAACACCTGGGCAAACGAGGAAAGATTTCCTCCATCACTTTTGCTCTTTCTTTCGTCTCATTTTGGCCTGTCCCTTGAAAGAAACTCTGGGCAAAGCCCAGGTGGGGGCTGCTAGGCCACCAGCAGCTCTGCAACGTGGGGCGCACATGGGTTTCCAAGTGAGGCGGCTCTTGGCGGGGCAGCGGAGATGTGACATCTTTGCAGTGGCATTGACAGTCTCAGGCATTGACAAGTCCTGTGCTCAGCCCTCCCCTTAACTCGGAGAACATAACGGAAAACCAAAGATTAAAACACCACAAGTCCCTCCTATGCCCTGCACTGACAGACCACGGGACGTGCAGATGTGCAGAACTTCTTCCTATACTAAAAGAGGATAAAATGGCTCAGAGCCGTTCCCCCCAACCATCGCACGTGGTGACTCCTGACAAGCACCAACGTGAAACAGGGAGCGTGAGTCGTCTTCGAGTCTCTCTGCTGCTTCACGGCTCCGAAAAGTCTGGGTTTTGCAATCAGTAAGCAACCGGCAAACATCGGTAATGAATATTCAGAGCAAAAGGAGCCCAACACCAAGCGGCACGCTGGCTGCAGTCCCGTCAGAAATCACAAGTTGCTAACGCAGTTACTGAGATCATACGACCCCAAGATGATTCATAAAACTAAACAGAAGCTGGAGTCATCAGCAATTTATTCCCCTCAAATATTGACATATGCCTTACAGCATCAGGGAAGCAGGTGAAAAAAGAGAAATGTGAAATCATATTCAAGTTAAAAACCTCCAATTGAAGCAAAAGGGACGCAGAGAATATGACGCATTTGCAAGAAAAAAACCATGCCCTTTAAAAAAGACTTTATATCCAAGTGAAAAATCCCATTTTAATACTTGACTGACCTATTAAACCATTCAAGCTGGAAAGATAAGCTGAACAACAGTAAGCCTGTGTTAGCAGCCAGTGCGCGTAGATGGGTTTTCCCAGATAGGCTTTGAAGGCAGAAGTCAAAAATATCTAATTAGGATAGTTTAAAATACAGCAAAAAGAAAACCTGCATTAGTGAAAATCATGGGACAAGCAAGCTTATATCGAGAGCAACAGCGCAACGTAAATGCTGAATAAGGATTTAGGTGCTGATGTACCCAGCGCAGTCTTCAGCCAAATAAATCCAGGCAGTTTTATGAGGCTTTTTATACGGCCCTTTACAGCTGTAAAATTTTCAGTGTAAAACCTCCAGTTAGGGCATGTTTATCCAACAAACAAGATCTAAAGCGACAGGGGCCGGAGGCTCACTTCAGCTGCCTGTCTGGGACCCCAATCCCAGAAAAAGAAATCAAATGGTGACTTGAAAAGGAAGGGACATTCCTCCGTCCCCTCCACTCCACCCTCAGCAAGCGACCGTCGAAGTCCATGAAAGGCTGCTGGCCATGGCCAAGAGCTCATCTGCCATGACCTTGGCAGATGTTTCTCTTGCACAGCAGGAGAAGGGAAACCTGTCCAGTCATACACAACCTGGGATGTGTTGACACACGTATGGAAGAAATGCAACTCCTTCCCAGCCCCACATCTGCTCCTGAGCAACGGCAAGGCCAGTGGACTATCTGAGACACAGCTTAAATCCAGCTGTTCCTGGCATCATCTACATCACTCCTAGGACTCTGCAAGGAAATGTTTCAAAGGCAGCCTGGTGATTTTCTGCTGCTCTTTAGGGCCACCAGCAAGCACAGATCCTGATTAAGGCTCCTGGTGCACATCCACCCTTTCATCTCCACAAATCAGGCAGTTACTTACGACTTCGCATAGCCAAATACCACACCGAAGCCATGACTGCGATATGATGGAGAACATGAACGCTTGTCCTAACAAGGAAGCAGGCACCTTTGCTGAAGTACCCAGAGCTAGCAAACAGCATGAAAACTTTGGGGTAGGATCACCACCAGGCTTAGTCGCTTAGCAAAGAACTGGTGCTCAAGGGGAGACCAACAAGGGATACATCAGCAAACAGCATAGACCAGGAGAAGACCTATAGAGCAAAACAGCTGGGAAGTAGGACCACATGCTAGACTTAATTCAGGGCTTTTTATTCCTTTGGACAAGCTCGAGCCCAGTTTCACACACTGGGTGCCCATTTGGGCTGGAGCACATCTTTCCATTAAGTTTCATTTCAGGAGTAGGGAAGTGATCGTGCCCCTGTACTCTGCACTGGTGAGGCCGCACCTCGAGTACTGTGTTCAGTTTTGGACCCCTCAGTACAAGAAGGACACTGAGGTGCTGGAGCGTGTCCAGAGAAGGGCAACGAGGCTGGTGAGGGGTCTGGAGAACAAGTCTGATGAGGAGCGGCTGAGAGAACTGGGGTTGTTTAGTTTGGAGAAGAGGAGGCTGAGGGGAGACCTTATCGCTCTCTACAACTACCTGAAAGGAGGTTGTAGTGAAGCGGGTGTTGGACTCTTCTCTCAAGAAACTAGTGATAGGACAAGAGGAAACAGCCTCAAGTTGCGTCAGGGGAGGTGCTGGAGTCACCATCCCGGAGGCATTAAAAAAACGTGTAGACGTGGCACTCCATGGCCTGGTTTAGGAGGCATGGTGGTGTTGGGCTGATGGTTGGACTTGATGATCTTAGAGGTCTTTTCCAACCTTAATGATTCTATGATTCATCCACAAGTTGAAGTTGTGGATGTGGAGTTGAGCCCAAGTGCTCCAAGGCGGCTCCTCAATGCAAACCAAAGCACAGTAAGTGGGGACAGTTGGGAGATTCAGTCCCAAAGCACACTCCTGATCCAACTAAACCCCACGTAGATGCCTCCACTCGGGGTTTGAAGTGGCTGCACACTGTTCCTACTGCTCACCTCCAGCAGCCCTCACTGGGCGAGCACCACCAGGGCTAAGAGCACCCAGGCCTGAAAGCACAGAGAATTGAAAATCAAAGGGAATAAACTGAGGAGGACGAAGTAAGAACCTTTCCCTGCAGTACAAGGTTGCTCACAAGGACCCTACGGGAAAGGCAGCCATGAGCCATCAGCAGTGTTAACACTCAAGCAGCGACCAAGGATGTCTTCAGGCAATCTGCTAAGCTTAGCCCTGCTCCCAGGCAGAAAGGAGTCACGAATACAAACAAACAACAAAGACAAAAAAAATGGGAAAGGAAGAAGGAAGGGAAGGGAAGAAACTCACCCTGCTCACTGCAGCTAGAGACCTCCCTAGAAGCCCCTGAAGATGCCCCCTAGAAGACCTCTTGCTAGCTCCTGCACTACAGTCCCACCCTACTATATACAACATGCCACACGTAACAGCAGCTTCACCTCTACGTGCAACCTCTCCACACACCAGAAAACACATCCCATCCACGCTGCCCTCCACCAACGCTGCATGGAGCAAGCACCTTTCTGAGCACGGACGCGGTGTTTAACCTCAGCCTGAAAACACCAGCGGCCGTTTCACAGTGATGAAGGCTTTGAGGCCAACAGCCTTGCTTAGGAGGGAGTTGTGGAGAGACAGCAGGCATTAAAGAAAGCCCCACAGGGTTCATTTTTCCTCCATAGCACAGCTCCCATGGGATACCCATGCCCCACTGCCAGCTACCTTCTCCCTCAAACCCAGGGCAGGTTCCTTCCACCTCCGCTGCCAGGAGAAATCCCGGGCAGCGCATGCCTATATGGACAGTCTTCTACCGACCCATATAGAAATGCCATATATATATGGCATCCCCATATATGAAACTTCCCTGCGCGCAGCCGAGCCGTGCACAGCAGGGCTTAGCCACGGTGCTCAATGCTCAACCGCGGCAGCAGACTACAGCACAGGACAAGCGCGGGTACCTCTCTCTTGAGCCTTAACCACAAGGTTTTCCATCTTTCCCTAAGCAGCTATAACAGACTATTTATAACAGCATTTAAAAAGACATTGCCAAGTTCAAAAATCCATATGCATTCGTCTCAACTCACATTAAACGGGGTTGTGCTGTTCCTCACCTTCTCACCTTTGCTATGAATGATTATTTGGGAAGATACACTTTTTTTTCAGGGGATCCTCTTAGTTTCAGGCTCTTCTGGGCTCCCTAATAACAGGGAAGGATTCAGAGCGTTATCAGATCATCAGGATAAAAGGATAGAGCTGTTCGGAAAGGGCAACGTCAGTATATACTAACTGCCGTGATACACCTGAGACAGTAAACACGAGGCAAAGCAGAATGATTTAACCTCAGTTTATTTGTCTTAGGGGAAAAGAGCACTCCTTGCTGTTAGTAATGTTTTAAGTTGTGATAAAAAGAAGGTCCAGCACAAGCCAGAAACAAAAGTACAAACATGTACCTTGAGAATAGTCTATAAAAATACCAACTTTTTTCTTTGATGGATCACTTGTTCCTTTTGTCAGCTCCTCTGAAAACTCCCATTTAAGTACAAAGGTAAACATGTTCAAAATCTGTGAAATAGTATTTGAGCGACACGATGAGCCCTTCCTTAGCACGTAAAGGGAAAAATGTGTATGCTGTGAAATTAAAAAGCAGAGCATGGGTATCTCAAACAGACTCCACGTACAAAACAGAAGTCACCACCATCAAAAGCTCCGAGGCACCAATGTATATCCTGCTGTGTGTCAAACCAACAGGGCAAAAAAGACTGATATTCAAAATGCAAGCAAGCCTGACCAGAGTAATAGAGAAAAAGGTATTTCACAGTTTATAACCAGCATACACAGGACAAGCATATCTGCTGATAAATTATCCTTTCAATACGGAGCAAAATGATGGTAAAAGCAAGTAATTTGAAGTCTGTAAATTACTTTTCTAAATCCAGACAAAGAGGCAGGCTAGAGCTCACTGACAAGGCAAGACATTAGTTGTCAGATTAAGGTACTAACCATTGAAAAGAGAGCAAATTAGCATCCTTCACAATCATTTTCTCCACAACTGCGGTACACAAAGGTTCAGAGACACATATCCTATCAAGCCACATCCAACAGCATCATGGACAACAGAGCAAAAAGGAAAACGAAGGGACCTTCCAGACAGGTCCAGGAGAAGGGAAACATGAAGCTGAAAGGGCCTGGGGAGAATGGAGATGGGTTTGGGCAGGAACCCACATCAGATGATGGGAAAAAGATCCTGTTTAGGAGGAAAGAAGACCTTATTTCTGAGTTTTTGGCACAGCGATACATTCCCATAGCTACCAGCTCCCCCGTGGCACCTGCTGAGCCGACGGTGGCATCGAGCCATGTCATTATTTCACTCGAGGTGCAAGGAACAGCACGGTCCGGTTGGCTCCACGCAAGCGCATCACGATGGTCCATTTGTTCACACCCTGGCAGGAGGCAGCAGTACATTATTTAAAAAGAAATGATGGCTGCGAAGAGGAAATCGCAACGGATGCCTACAACGAACAGGTTTCTGAGCCGTCAAATCCCAAGAGGATCTCTTTCCAAAGGAGAACAAGACTGCAACGACAGCTTGGTAAGGAGGGAATTCACACCTAACGGGCAGAAAGGACTTCATCTCCCTTCCAAACTGAAGCGCAGAAGGAATCAAGTCCCTATCCCACGCAGCGGGGGATGCAAGCCTAACCAGGGCACCCTCTTCATTGGACAGGATTATGTATCTCAGTCCTACAAAACCATTGGGGGAATACAAAAATCTCACAGACCCACGTATTCAAAAGGTGACTTGGTCGGTCAGCCTCAAGAGACTGTAAGACAAGGCATGGCTCTTTCAAACATTAACATAAACCAGGAGGGAAAACACATATAGGTGATATATGTCATGTATCTTCTCCCCCTCAAAGGGAAGCCATGGATTTCTCTTTAAATTCGTGTTTGTTTTGTATTATTGGAAACCTAGCATAGAAGCATGTCAGACAAGCAAAATATTATCCATCCTTCATGGTGTCAGGTTTAATCTCGCAACGGAGAAGAGTAATGGGGATGGAGCTCCCTCCGGAAAGCAGAGCCATAAAAGTTGTCAGAGATGTGTTTACAAGGACAGGGTTTTCCTTTCGGCCTCCAAGACTGAGATATCCCAGCGGGGCTTGTCAAGCAACTCTGCAAGGCAAGGCAGGGAGATGCTTCGTTGAAATCAGTTCGATGTCTGCCCACACCCCCTCTGGGCAACGCTACCGCACGACTGTATGGGAACAGCAGGGATGTCGGCTCTGGTTTTATACAAGTCTGCTGTTTTTAAATAAGAAGTTATCGCGGTCCTAGGTACCGCCTGAGGCTAAGATCTCTTGTGCTAGCATTAATGTTACTTCTTTTACAAACCAGCAGTGGCCAGCATCCCAAATGTAATAGTCTACCATTACCGACAAGCTGCTACATTACGCATAACGCTCCTAATACATCGATCTCCGCCTTCAAAACCAGTTTTTGCCACTGGACAGGACCAACTCTCTTTCTAATTTGTTTGTTTTATAGGATGGCATTAAACATCGCCTAGTGGACCACAATTCATACCCCTATATTCTACCCTTCAAGAACAGTTAAAATCTAGCAGCACTAATGCAGAGGCACGACAGGCTAGCACATTTAATTCACTAAGAGACATTGCCATTTTCTTATTATTTGTGCAATCAGCCACTCCCTGTAATGGCATATTGGTGCAAGCATGGGTTTGAGTGGTGAGTACTTATGGAGGGTCCTTATAGCTGGCATAAATCACCTCCACAGCGATCACTGCAATTTAGCACTGGTTGAGTGGATATTTAAAAAGAAATATAGCACTAATATTCTGGCAGCAAATGAATAAACTATAATGGTGAATCTCCAAATATTTGAGAATTATGTTGGTCCATAAACTAAGAAAACTGCTACCCTCTCTCTCATCTCCATCAAGCCCTAATTACTTCCACACAGAACAAACCGATGCAGAACGATGCGACAGGAGCTCTGTCCCACCAGACCTTAATTTATTAGTCGTAGGAAACAATATCTGCATGCTCCCAAGAATGTTCCTCTCCCACATGAACACAAATTAACCCATGAACATCTCTCAATTTCCCAGGACTCGGTTTGCAGAACATTATCCACCGGTCCTTCAGTAACCTGATGCAGAATGCCATCCTCCACTTTTTACTCGTTTGGGGGTTTTTTGGGGGGAGAGGGTAGGGGGGGTAACAAAAAGTTTCTCATCTCATGAAAATCAATGCCCCAGCACAAGTGTGAGGCCACTCGGCATGTATGAACACGCATTGTAGGCGGGTGAAATGAGGTCAATGGCCTGAGACATGCCAGGCCGGGACCGTGATATCACCAGACTCGGGTTGAACGAGGTCAGACAAGACAACAACCTGGACGATGCCCTCAGGAAGCAGCAGATGGTGTGGAAAGAGGAGAAAGGCGGGTGACGGTGTATTGCATTCCTCCTTCGTGACCACCAAGGCTGTCCCTCCACCAGCAGCAACCCGTGGACAAGCTCTGTGCATCCCGGCAGTAGGAGCCCCGGAGCCTTTTAACAGGTGCCAGCATACGGCTTGAAGGCCAGGATTCATTTGGATAATAATTACAATCTGTCTTCCCAACCTCTCCCCACTGATTCATTTAATGAATTATTCTTCATTACCCTTGCTGAACTCCCTACCGAGTAGCAGCACAGCTCTGTCTCCAGCCCAGCTGCACCTCTGGGACTGACAAAGGCAATATTGCCGCGTGGCCCTGCCAAAAATACCTCGAGAGTGTGCCGCATGAGTCCACGGATCCCCCCAGCACTCACCCACGTGCAGATACTCGTGCAGGTGCTATGGAGTCTTCGCAAAGAGGGTGGACAAAACATTTGGACTTGAAATGTCCGTGTCAAACCCAAACCCCTCCAGCTAAGGAAGGATATCACGTACCAAATGAGTTCTCCAGAAAGTGCTGACTGACCATCTTCAGAACTCCCACGCACCTTAAAACCATCAAGCAGCACCCCAAAGCCAAAGGAAGGATGGGGAGATTCTCGTGAGCTGGTCCGTCCTGGTCATCCAGGGTAAGATTGGCTGGAGACTCCTCAGCCATGGCCTTCAGCCCCTCCACAACCCTCCTGAGATACTGAGAACCTGCATGACGGTTCCTCCCCCACCAACGCCAGAAGCGTTTGCTCCTTGCAATAATATTGTTCTCGCATCTGGAATTTTTTAAGCCATTCCCTACCTAGAAAGCCCAGCCCTTCCGCAGAGCCGGCACAGGAGCGAGGCATCAGCCCCATGAAAAGGACAAACAGCTCCAAATACTCCCAGTGAGGCTACTTCATCTCATGCCTTTTCTGTACGAAAAGCAGCAACCGCTCCCTTGTCCTTACGCAGAGGAGATAACTACTAGACATCATACTGAACACAGCACTTCTCTATAGACAGCGAAGCTTAAAACCCCAGGAGGCTTTTACTAGTTACAGCCCTGAGTGTTACAACTTCTGCCTGAAGTGAAATATTTGGGGCACAAGAAAAAGCAAAGCCTGTCCCCACCCAGCACAGGGCTTGCGGTGGAGCTCAGGACCAGCCTGGCCACCGTGGCCAGTGTGAATGGCCACAGCCATATGATCAGGTGAGGGTTTTACGCCCTGGGCACACCAAGGGATTTATATGCCCGTGAAAACCTGCAGTGCAATCAAGCCACAATCCAGAGCACCACCATTTAGGCTCTTAAGTTCTCTCTACAGTCAATCGAGAAAGATATTTCCATGATGCACTTGCAAGCACTTTAGTTACAGACGCTCAAAAGTTAGCACAAAGCACTCTTCGACTTTCTTGTGGTGGCTACATCATTTGGAAGCACTAAACGCTGGGGTGGCTGTACGCATGATGTCTTTCTTCTTGCACCCGTTGGCTGCACGTAGACCTCCCAGCAACACCCCAGCACTCTCCAATGCAGAAAATCCCAGCAAGCAAAGCTGTTCTCCATTGCTCGTGCACACAAAGCAATTCCCCATCACTCGTGCACGTGCCGTCAGCATGGTGGTGAGTCTCAAGGACTCCCTTTGAGTGCGTGGAACAGGCAGGACAGGCAGCTGTCAAGTTTATCACCTCCTGTGGGGAAAACGCAGCCTGTGGATAGGTAAAATAGGGATATCGGCAGTGCCTGACTCCACAGGAGCATGTGAGGACACCTGCATTCATGACTGCAAGGTGCTCAGAAATTATGGTAATACGAGGAGCGCAGACATCGTGGCCGTTATTTATACCATCCCGCGCCGAACGCAGACAGTGGGAGTTCGCTACGGATGGGAGCGAACTGAATCAGGCCTCTAATTAGGGAAAACACTATCACTTTCGACACACTACCTATGCAACCACTACCTCGTAGAGCAAGACAACCTCCAAGCATCAGCTCACAGGAGGTGGCTGCTGCGCTCAAGGGGAACCAGTGGACCAGACCCATCTCCGTGCTTGCTCACGGGACTGAGCACATCTGATCCCATCGTACTTCGCCTCTCTACTCCTTACCATGAGGATGCGTTACGGTAACGCGGTATTTCATCATCCAGGGATACGACAAACGAAGCAGCGTTACCTAGAGTAAGATGTCGGCAGGTCTATCCCCAGCTGGAACTAAATTATTCCCGATGACAGCTGCAAAACGCGTGGTCCCCTTACGTCAGGGAAAATATGAAAATAACAGCTAAAGCGGATTTTATCCCACTTAAATTCAGGCCTCTACAATAAAATGTGGACCCAAACCCTGCTACCAAGACTCCTGCAATCAGTGGAGGAAGGCAAAGCAGGGCGGGAAGTACATACGGAGGTACACATATAGGTACAGAGAGACGTAAACGGAGATAAAGTTTGGTTTAAGCCTAAGGCTGGTGATGGGCAAGGTTTGTTGCACCCAAGCATCTATTTGCCCTGGACGGATCTATCCATTTAAACGACATGGGACAAGAGGCACAGCTCTATGCAACCAGTGGTTTATAGCAAGGTATAAAAAAATCCTGTGCTTGAAATTTAGAGTGAATTTATTGCAAAAAGAGAATTAGTAACCACAGCCCCTGATTGCTCAGTTAAAGTCAAATCTTTTTGCTCATTTTCCCCACTTCTAGCTGGGCAGAGCCAGCACAGCTGGGAGCAGCGGCAGCCCTGCTCTCTGGCCCATGTTTCAGCCACAAAGACTCGCCCAGGGGTGCAACTGCAGTTTTACATCATCATCATCATTGCCGAGGACACGACAAACTTAACTTTCTGATTCCAGGGTAAATTGGTACTGGCAGGCAGGGAAAAAAAAAAATCATGCTTGTAAACAGGGTAGACTGGATCTCAAAATCACCGAGCGGCAGTAAAGCATGCATGCTATGTTGGTATTTTTACAGTCACTTTTTAGAGCAGAACAGCGCTGGAGAAGAGCACGGGATGCGGTATCGCAGCCCAGCATGGGCCGCACCCCAGCATCGCGGTCCCCGCCGAAGGTCGTGTGCAGCGAGATCTCCAGCCACGACAGCAGCGGGGCAAAGACGATGCTCTCGGCAAATCCACTTGACTCCCACTGGGTTAATTTAAATCATTCCTGATAACTTTCTATGCGGGATTGAATCAGATTTAGACTATGGAGTATATATACAGATATAATCAGGCACGCAGCAATGGCCAGGCTCTGCTGTTCACAGCAAACATACATGTAGCACGTTTGTTGCACGACAGCTTTTTGCAGACAGCCCTATAAAGACTATATGAAAAGGACTGGAATATTTTCCAGGGGAAATTAAAAAATAAAAAAATACAGCAACAAAATTATTTTGCATTATGTATTCCCAAACGTCACACAAGTACCTGATCCACAGCCTCTGCAGCCAGACCAGCACAGACACTCTGTGAGCGTCCTTTGGCTAAAGGATTAACCTCAGTTAGCCTTTTAATTTAAATTACTGCTGAAGTAGCCGATCCAGCGAGAGATTTTATAGCCACTATTTATTATTTGTACAGCCACAGCTTCAAGCAGTCCCTTGCCGTTCCAGAAAGGCGATGGGACACAGAACCCCGCGGCACAGAGCTGGTGCTTTGAGTTACACGGGGGATTTTAGGAACTACCTCCAAATGACTCGATCGAAGCCCCAGGACCAGGCACACACAGCGAAACCCCGGCTCTTGCCACGAGCTGGGGTGTGTTAAAGGATTTGCTGTACGCACCCCTCGGCCGAGCGGCAGCAACACGGTATTTAGTGCAAGACACGAAGCACTGGCCAGGCACGAGCATCTCCTCTGTGGCTGCATCCCTCCTCCAGGGCTGGGGCAATCCTGCTCCACCACTGATGATGGATGAAAGCCTAATTAGTCCAAAGGCAAGATTTTTTTTTATCCCTTAACTCTTTATTTGACTCAAAACCTTCCCAAGAGATCCCGATACATGCGAAATTTCAGGTTAGTTATAATGACACTCGTGATCCCGCAGGGAGCGGCGTTGCCTGAGGATGTCCCCAAACCCCGGGACAGGGACAATTTGCTTTGTAAATGCAAGTGTGAAATGCAGCAAGGCAAGAAACAGTAAGGCAGATCCCTTCATTACAGCAAATACATGGTGGAACAGGACACAAGGGAGCTGGGCAGCTCGTCTGCATCCCTCCTCAAAACCAACACTCGGAAATTTTTGGCGGAGACCTCCACAGAGTCTATTTATGGTCTGCTACGGTCTAAAGTCTATTTACTCACTACCAAAGGGCTTAGGTATCCACCAGCTCCTTTTTTACATTTTTACAGCATGTTTCATACTTGAGGGGGAGTCAAAGCTCTTTATGGGAAACGTAGTTTCCCAGATCATCCCAGATGATTTTTTTTCTTTAAAAAATATATAGATATATTCCAACTATGCACCGCCTGCTACTTGGCGCAGGTGAGACACAGACCTGACAGCCTGAACTAGAAACAGACCCCAAGCTGTAGGAGGTAAGAAAAAGTGCAATTAAACTTTTGCTTGATACACACCACCCCTCAGCTCTCTGGAGCATCCTCGAGCCAGAGATCTGGTACCTGGAGCAGAGCACACGTGGAAACAAAGCCAACGTGGCTCATTTCAGTGCTTTTAGTTGCTTCTAGCTCGTAATAACCTCAGAAGATATTCATAACCCAGGCAAGGAAATGAGTTCGTTCAGCGCACACAGCATGGTTTTAAAGTAGAAAAATATCCTTTTAATTAGCTTGCCAAATATATTTATAGATCTATCTCCACCTGAACCTGCCAGCCCCTGAAACGCGCTGCCTCTTCCAGCTTTGAGGATGAGATGAGGGTCTTGCTCGCACCGCCAAGACCCTTTCGGCACCAAGTGCCAAATCCTTGGTCCAGTTACCCATCCCCCATCCAAACTACACGGTTTGGTATCCAAGCACCTATAGAGAGACTTCTCTTTCTAATATAAGGCCAGAAGCGCATTGCCTCTGGCCAACCCTATGCTGGGAGGGAATGGCATTTGTCGGACAAAACCCACCACCCTGCTGTAAAAGCCATGGGCTGCTGCTGCAGAAGCAGGAGATTGCAATAATGCAAAATTTTGAGAACCTGCACTCAAAACAAATATATATTTTTATTTTCAAGCACCCCCCGGGATGCCGCTTGACAGCGTCGCTTTGCCCTCGCTCCCGCTTACTGCAGTGTAAGTTCACAGTGCAGCAACCAAAGTTGCTCTGAAGAAGCCCAGATGCCAGCAGTGGTGGGAACATCCTCTGATCCAAATGTAGACGACCCTAAAGGCACAGTGCAAAGGCTTCCAAAAGCAACTACATAAAATGTCTTTATACCTGTCCTCTTTTTGCCTTTTATTTTAAATTTTATGCAAGTAGCATGCATTGGTTCCTGCCCTCCTAACTAATAAAAGCGCCAAAAAAAGAACTTTCCCAAGGAGAAAACATCCACCATTAAAAAAAACCCAGGACCAAAATCCCTGAACCCTCAGAACGTGTGCTCCAGTCAGGCCCTGGAATTACAGATATCATGACTCCCTTAACAGCTTTCCCCTGGTCTTATTTTATGGTTCGCTTCGCAGGAGTAAGCCTACAGTAATCACGAACAAAATTCAACTCTAAAAACGTAAAAACCAGCTGTTCAGAAATGTAAAGCCTTTATTTTGTAATTAATTTGACACTAGCTCCTAAAAGGCTCAGCTCTTTAGCACTCCGTTTGAGCGGCTCACTGAATAAAGATTTTCCTTCTCTCCATTTCAAGGAATTTATTTGATACAATTTCTATTCCCAACGATATCCTGCACATCCAGTATATAAACGCACGCAGCTCTATTTGCTTAGCGGCACCAATAAGAAAAACTATTTCATAAATTCTTTCAAGTGGACTTTAGAGAGATTTTGACACCAAACCTATCTATAAAAAGGGGATTTTAGGTTGAGCCGTGCAATTCCTATGCAGGAAAACCAAGAGTCGGTGCACGGCAGCATCCTGCAGGCAGCAGGGGAAGGAGGCAACGCTCTGCAGGCAGGCGAGGGGCTGGGAGCTGCATGGGGCTGCGTTGTGCAGATGCTGTGTAGGGTTGGCGATGTTGCTGAGGGTCAGGATGCTGCAGGGATTGCGGTGGCCAGCACGCTGGGGATGCAAAGCTGCCGCAGCAAGGGACCTGCCTGCAGAAGGATGCAAATGGAGAGTGATGCTCGGCTGCAGGAGAAACTCTTTTTGCAGCCAAAACGGGCTGTGTTTGAAATGAAGGCTCCAAGGGATGTTGCACTTGGAAGTAAATAGCTATTGCATGACCCCAACACCAGACTGATTAAATGACATCGATGGAGAATTATCTCTGGGTAAACAATAGGAAACTCTTAAAATGCAACTTCAAGAGAAAAGCTGTTATGAACATCCTGCTGTTGGCAAAGTAAATCCAAGCAAGTCCTCGGGGGGCACGCGGTCTGTCCCAACAGGCCAGGAAAAACAAGAGGAAAGAAAAAAAAAAAAATGAGCATCACCGGAGTGGCTAGACCCAGGAGCCCCCAGCCCCAAAACCTTCCCTTGGGTGCTTTGGCAGAGGCGGGATGGAGCATTTCTCACTGGAGCAGATTCTACCACAAATGACTTTTCTTTTTTCCTTCCGAAACCATTCCTTGGTATAACTCCATATATTCATCGTTACCTGCAGAGCCTCCTTACAACCCATCAAAGTTTTAGCCTCACCAGGGAAGTACGTGACAGCTTCATCAGGGCTCTGCATTTTTAATACAGCCAGTTTTCCTTTTTTTTTCCCCCCCTGAATTTGCTACCCTGCAGCTGCCCTGAGCAGTCCCTTGGCTGTGGGTGAGCGGACACGGTCTCGCCACCTCCCTCCTTTGCAATGAAATAAGAAATACAGAAGAATTTCTGGAAGCTATCTGCACTTTCATGTCTCCCTGGTGACTTCTTAAAAGCATCGCCAGATCCTGGAAAGCTTCATATGCTCTGTCAAGGGCTTTTGCACCTACTTGTTCCCAACCAAGTCAGCTATACAGAGTCAGCCTCGGAGATATTATTTGTCTGAACTTAGCCTGAGCTGGCACATTGTGGATCACGGCAGCTTTCACAGCTAACCTGTCCGAGACGCCAAGTCAATATAGAAAGTAGTGAAGGGAGTCGGTGGAGGAAAAAAAAATAGCTAAGAGGCAAGAGCAGGGAGGGTTTCTTTGCACAGAGATGGTCCTGCAGGAACGGAAAAGGGGTTTTTTCCGTTCTTAACTTTGGCTGCCAGAAGGCAAAACGGCAGCTCATCCTGGAAGACCATTTTGTGATGTTTTCCCCGTGATCGCTTGCCCTGCTTCTGCCTTCGCCCTTATTGAGGGTAATCCCTTTCTCCATGCTTAGATCTACACCAGTAAGAAATAAAGGCTCAAATTGACCCTGCTATGAGACTGATGCTCCAACGTGAGTTGGATGCAAACTCCTGGGGCAGGGACCGTCCCCATGCACCTACTGCTCCAGCACCGTGGTCTGAGGCTGGGCTTGGAGCCATGGTTTCATGAAGCAAAGTCACCAGGTCCTGTAGCCCCAGGCCTGGCCACTGCTGTGGTTTCCATCATGGATAAACCCCATTTCCCAGCCATTTGGGTTTCAACAAGAAGGAACATACCAAGCATCCTCCGAGCTGCGTGAGGCAGCGTGGCATCGCATTCCCCCAAGTATGTTGGGGGAACACGTGCTCCTCACTCCCCTCGGTTTTCCTGGATCTCAACAGCTTAGAGGGTCTTGGCCAACCTGCCTCATACCCTCTGAGAAGGGGCTTAGCTCCTACACCAGTTAGGTGCCTTTAGGAGATAAGCTGCTCCATACACAATATAGGCATCCAGATATATACCTCAAACACAACACAGTTACGGGAAACATTTACCAAGAAGGTCTGAAATAACAATGAGGAGCAAAAGGACCAGCTCCAGGGACAGAAGAACAAGTGTTTCCTTCATCTGCAGCAATATGAGCCAAAAGCAACTAACAGGGATAGACTATCAGAAATGAAACCAAAATGGGACCTGCCTTGACTATTCAACCAGCGAGGAAATGCCCCATGTCCCTACCAACAGCCATCTTCAGGGACTAGCAATTATTAGTCAATTAAAAGCAAAGCAGCATTAGGTTAGAGCAACAGTAGCTGTATGAAATGCTAAAAGCTTCTGTAAAGCAACATAATAACTCGGGTCGTTATTCCCTCCACACGTTATAATTTTGTTAGTCACCGCGTTGGGTTGTTTCCCTTTGCTCCTGGGCTACTTGGCTGCCCTGCAAAGATGCGTTATTTGCAACATAGTTTATTATCAGCAAAGCAGGGGCTGACAGCTTGAAAGTTTATTGTAGTTAACGGAATAACAGACCTGGCATAGAAGCATATTACAAATTGCAGAGGCAACCGGCCGACCCCACACAAGCAAACCTGAACTGGAAAATGAGCAGAACTAAACAAATCCCTCCAACCTTCTCCTTCTGACACACCCTGGGATGAGCTGTGGCCAAATCCACGAAAAAGCTGAAATTGCAACGGAAGGAGGGAAGTGAAGCATGGATTTCTCTCCTGAAGTTGAAGGCTCCGCTTTGGGGTTATTCCATTATTATTCGCCGATCTGCAGGACCGGGCAGGGTGGAGATGGATTTTGTTAAGGCTTCTCTGCCTGGAGAGATGTTAAGGCTGAGCCAAGAGATGGTCCTGACGCGAGGTGCGGTGGCAGGTTGTGCCATGGTGGGATGCTGCTGGGTTTCACCCCAGAAAGCCATGCGAGAAGAGAAGTTTGGGCACCTCAGGAGATGGGTGTGTTAAGGTGAGCATCCAGGGAAGAAAAAATTGAAGACAGCGGGGACGTCTCAGGTTTTACTAGAAGCCATGGAGGAAGAAAGGCTCAAGAAGCAAATGCAAACTTATTTTCAATTTCCACATCACCAAAAGCAACAGGGTCAGCCATACCACCGTGGGCAAGTCCATACTTTAGGGACATGACGCACATCAACGTCAAACCCATCTCAGTTAAGCAGCTGAACTGACCTACGCTTGGAAATTACATATGCAATTTAATTTAACACAGGACACAACACAGACCTGGCTCAAACAATGTTTGCTTCTCCATAATTTCTTTTGCTTTTATTTTAAAAAAACAAAACACCTGGTTTTGACTAAAGAAAAGGGAAAATAAAATGAAGGAGAACTCCAGTCTATAATATAGAGACCTTAGCTCCAAAGGGCTCAGACTGCCAGTTTCTGCCACAATGCAATAAAATAAAAGCAAAACACAAGCAGAGAACAACTGCCTGGAGTTAAACTTTGAGTGAATAAATCAGACAACAATGAGGAGCGTTTGCAGAGCAGAAGGTGATGTCAGAGGGGACATCAGACACTGGCCTCTCCGGTGCAGACACGGAGAGGGTGGCAGTCTGCAGAGCAGCGAGCTGTTAGCGTGAGATAGGGCATGCAGAAAATTGCAATATGCCATAAAAGCAATATGTTTTCTGAAGCCTTTTATTTCAGCAGCCTGTACGGTTGTGTGCTTTGGTCCCCAGGAATGGTTCTGAGCTGTATTTGACACCTCTGCCTTGTCGGCTGTGGGATCAGGGATGGTTTGGGGGCTCTGTAAAATGTTCCCGTCCTGATTGCTGAAGTTATTGCTGGGCCATGAGGGTTCATCAGTGGTCTGTGACCGTCTGCTGTCAAGATCCCAGGATGAAGTATGGCACTGGCTGAGATCCACCACCCGAGACAGGCATGTCCCTGCCCAGTCTCTCGGTGATGCTGGGGACAGAGGCACTTGGAAAAGCTCCTTTGCCCGTGAACACAGCAAGCCACAGACAATCCCCCAGCACAAATCCACTCCATACTTGCAGATTTAAAAAAAGGTTATTACTTTGAAGACTTTCTGTCCAGAAAGTTTTATTTAAGATTTCATTTTAATAGCTCAAGCTCTCAGTGCCAGCCAGCGCTTGCTGCCAAAGGGCTGCGGCAGTGGCACCTCCACCTCCCCGACCGGGATGGCGTCGCTGTGCCACTCTTTTATGTCGCTATTACATTACCCATCATTTTACGACATTTATGAGCTCGGATGGATCCCATTAGCTAATCAGTGTTAACGGCTACCTGGTCTATCTTATCCAGGTCAATGGATTTTGAGGAAAGCAGATTGATGTTTAAAGACCTCCAGGTCTAATAAGTCTTTTAATAATCCTCAGCTGCATGTAGTGGCTATGCATGCACTGGATCAAATAGTAACACAATGAGCTGCCTTCTGGGTCCATCTCCCTGAGTCTCCACCTGGCCCCGTGGGTCCCCTGTGGCTACCACTCTCCCCTGCATAAGGTAGCCATATGAAATGACCCTTTTTATCCAGAAACAAGGACTAGAAGCAAGAAAAACATGGTAAGCCCCTCCCCAGGTAAGGTTTCTAGGTGCTTTATACATCTTGAAGAGCGATGGGGGTTAGACAGCAAGAACACAGTTAACCTCACAATGTTACATACAGTGACGTGCCAGGTACAACAACAGATGCTGCAAGGACACAAGGCACCCGTTCCCTTCCATGTGCAGGATAAACTGAATTATGCCCGCATGGTTCTCACTCTCTTTGCTAACTATGAGGGAAACCTGTGGCTCAGATATTCTCTCACTGCACGCTGCTAACATCCCAGGAGCATTGCTTTGCTTTTATCAGATTTTGCAGATTTTCTACAAAAAAAAAAAAAATTAAAAAATCCCTTGCAAATGTTAAGATCTTCCCCGAGGAAGCAGCAGGCATTTGGGGCTCCCGCTGTGAGGATGCCTTTGGTGCAGAGCGATGCTCCTCACCCCTTTCCACTGCCCTGCGCCTAAATCAACCCCCCGGCACTGTGCCATGGGTGGGTACAACGGAGCCAGGTCCTCTGCCTTTATTTTCTCCGCCAACTCGTTTTTGGTGAGCACTAGAAATGAGTCACCTGCTTCGTAACTTGTTGCTCAAATTTCAGCTCCTGCACTAACCCCAACCACCCGCTGCCCATGCATTAAATACAATCAAGTTAATTCAGAAAGATAATGGCCCCAGCTCCCCAACCTCCCAGATGCATTGATCGTCATTTACTTAGGAAGTGATTTTTGCTAATCATGACCATGGAAGGACCGCAGCAGCAATACCGAGGCATGGAAAAAATGGCCAGGTTGCTTTTGCTTCAGAGCACAGGGAATTAATTTATCATCTGTGCGAGGAAATACCATAGCTGGGGTACAACCGTGCTCCTAAAGAGGGTATCCAAGAGGCAGAAAAGCCTTGCTTGCACCCTAACAAACCACATATTATAGCCCTATTATATATATTATAGCTAGTGAAAAAAAAAAATATGAAGCAATATCTTAAATAGCAATCGCTTCTGCGCTGTACCCATCCTTGCCTCCCACAAGCTCCTGGGGGGGCTGCTCCATGCCCTGTCCCATATCACCGCTGCTCTGCCGGGAGCCGCAGCTCTCCCCAAAGGGCTCTGAAGCTGATTTCCCTGCAGGTCTCGAGAGCGACTCCGAGTTAAAGCTCTCATTCTCCGTGGCAAGCTGCTGTCCCGCGGGTGACCACATGAGCCCTCTCACCCGGCGCTGCTGCTCAGCTGAGGGATAAATGGACCCTTCTGGTACAGCTGTGATTAATGCCAGAGATGACCAGTTTTCTCTCTTTTCCCCATTTCTCATCTGAGATTTTTCTAACCAAGGTGACAGGCAACACCGCTGACATTTAATACACCTGCTTGCTGTAAAACACTTCTAAAATGAAGTCTTAAACTCAGGAACAGAGCAGCCTCCTCGCTGTCTCCACTGTCCCCACACAAGCAGGCGCTTTGCAAGGGCTGTCCAGTCCAAACCTCTGAAGGCAGGTCTGCTCGGGGATATTTCCCTTGCCAAATTTCAGGGCACTCGTTTCAGCACTTCAAAACCAGACTCCAGTCCTGTGTGTCTTTCCTACTAGGCAAAAAAAAAAAAAAAAAAAAAAAAAATTGTTTTGCTTCTTTTTAATTTTTTCCCCTCATTCAACAGCCCATTGCCAGCTTCCACTTGGGGCAGTGGCCCAGAAGAGAATTTCAGCCCATGAAAAGAAACCTTGGAAGTTGAATCCAACTGACACAGAGACCCTTTACGCCACCCGGACATATCCGAGCCTAAAAGCCACGAAACTGCCATCCATCTCCATGCCCTGCCACAGACTCCCCGTGGGACGTTGGTCACATCACTTATGTGTCCCTCACCACACCAGTGAACCCCCGAGAGCACCCACGTGCCTGCTGCTCTCACGCTGTAACTCAGCACATCCTATTCCCATCTGCTACCGCCTGGACGCCCGCAGAACAAAGCTCTAATCCCAAATCCCTTCTCCATGTACGCTATAAATAAATCAACTATAAGCACTGACCAAATCTGTTTCTACACATCAGTTATGCTTGCCGTGGCGCGAGCGATGCTCTCTGCGGTACAGCTGCTATTTAGCCCTTTGCACCGCACCCTGCCGGAAGCGGGGGAGGTATCATCCCACAACTGCCAGGCAAGCTTTGTAGATAATAAATCCATTCCTCTCCTCCCTGAAGGAAAGGGACTGCGTGGCAGTGGGTGAAAAAAAATTGGATGGGACCAACGGCAGCTTGCAAGGATGCAGGGCTCATGGCTGCACTGCAGCAAGGTCCTTCTGCAGGTGTTTAGAAGAAAACGGGTTCTTGGCTCAAGACTGGGGTTGGTAGGTGCTACATGAACAATAAGGAAAAGCTCCAACTCCCTAAAGCCAAAACTGAGCTGGAAATAACTGGAAAATGAGAAGTAACAGAGATCATGACATTACCTGGGGACAGGGGAGTTAGGCTTCCAAGAGACTGTAGGACGGACTCAGGTACAGGGTGGCTAAAGTCCCCCAACCAACTTTTAATCCCACCCCAGGATTAGCAGCCGGTCACAGCGGCAGATCTGGGGAAAAAAAACTTTTTCTGCTCAACTCTTTGCCAAAACCTACCAAAATCTGCATTAACCACCCTGGCCCACGGTGGCTTTCCGAACGAGCGTGCTTGCTTTATCCTGAGACTCGGCACAGACTTGCCTGGATAAGCACGCTGCGTCAGCCGGCGAAACAGCGAAGGGAATTTAAAGTGAATTGATGAAGTGCATTAACCTCGGAGTGAACCATCCCTTCCAGTCCTGCCATGGCCAGACTTGGCTTTGAATTTTAACTAAACAAGGTTAAAGCCTCTAATTCCGGAGAACCATCTCACAGAGAGCTTTAATGTGCTCTAATGAGCTTCTCTGAATCCTAACATAATTTTCCACTTGCGGCATAAACTAAAACATTGAAATCATAATAAAGCATGAAATTGGCCTGTAGACGGGGAGAGAATATGGTGCAAAAATAAAGCTTATTATTATTATCTTGAGTTGTCAACAGTCCCTGCAAAATACCCACTACAAGCGGCCGATACACGCACCCAGCTGTGGGCATGTGTCCCAGGTCTCCTCCTCTAACCAGGTCAGAGCAACGTACGGGCTCTCCGACACCTCTGTATTTAATTTCCAGTTTTAAAACAGTAACAGGGAAAGCGCCGAGAAATGTAATTACTCAGCCAAGAGACGTGAACCCACGAAGGCAGCGACGGGAAACATCCTGAGCCAGCATCCCCGAGTCTCGCCGGAGAGCTGCTCCACTCTGCTTGGGAGGTGGACGGGGAAACCACCGCTGGGGAAAGCGGATGCTTTAATAGCTTTTCCAGCAGGAAAACAAGCTGGCCAAGCATCCCGGGCTATAAAGGCAGATATAACATTTAATCAAACCCAAATACTACATAGGCTTCACTATGAGGCTTTCTATACACCCTACTTCAGGCACCGTATGGACGGAGTCACGTTGCAAGCCGACCCGCAGGTAAATCCAGCCAAATGCGATCCCAATTAAAACACAGCTCAAAAAGAGCTCGCACAAACGAATTGCAGGCAGAGGGCTGTTTACCAGGGGGCAGCAGGCTTTTCATTACCCGCTCGCGGCAGGAAAGCCTGTAACCGGAGCTGGAAAGAGATGTATTAACAAGGACGATGGTGTGACAGGCACACGTGCTTTGCTCTTAGTCACCCCGAACCAAGGACACAGGCTATAAACTGGGTAACAAATTGGCTAATGGGATGGAGGTGGGAGGTCACCTTGAGAAGACGTGGGTCAGCGAGGCCCCGTTAGCTGTTGGCTTCGCTTATTAATGACCAGGCTAAGTTTGTTGAGTGGAAATATTAATACCGCTGGTGTCACAGATTGTCTTCAAGATGACTGAGAGCCACACAACGAGCAGGCATGGGAAGAAAAAAAAAAAGCGACAGATTTTTGCATGAGTAAGTCAAGAAAGATGCATTTGGGGGGGCGAGAGGGGGAATAAAAACACCACCAAAACACACCAAGCACGGAACAGCCTCCCCCGCGAGCGGGTAGCGAGCGGAGGAGAGAGGACTGGGAGCGCCTTGGGATAAGTGATTTTTCTTCTCACGATTACAGCTATCATGGCGAGCTGGAGGAGAAAACCACTGGATGCACATCAGGTCACCTCTGGCTAAAGGAAAGGACTAGTTCTCCTCCTATTTTCTCATTTACAAAAAAATCCTGGACCCTACAAGCCCTTATAGGACAGGGAGGATGCCCAGGTCCCCATTTCAGAGCAGTCTCTGGCAACAAGGCTAAGAAGCAGCACTGAACATCAGTGATTTTCCATGGTGGTTTGCTCTCCTTTGAGAAGAGGAATAGGGAGGGTCCTTCAGAGTAGTCCCTGCTACCCATCACACCCATAACACATCCGTCACCCTGCCAGCAGCTGGCACCGCTGTTTGCATCGGGCCACGGAGGCTGCTCCCCGCTCAATCCGTGGGATGTGAAGAGCTCCCAAATTCCTCCTTGAAGCCAAACCCACCCCCCAAGGCAAGGATGGGCCAAGGAACATCACACCAACCTCCCATCCACGGACAGACATGAACTGCCTGTGCCTGGACAGCAGAGGATGTGGCCTTAAAAAGCAGAGGACCAACGCCAGCGACAGCTCATCCCTCCTGAATTCACACTGTTTCTGCTGACATTGATAAAACCAGCCAAGACCGACCATGGGCAGCTGTAACATCGCTCCGGCTGCAACGCTGCTGTCTAGACAAAGCCTAGAGCAGTGGCTGTCCCCTTCTTGTCACTAACGTGTCTAGATAGTCACCAAAACAAGCATGCACCGCATCTGATCCGCAGGTCTTAGACTCCAGCTCCCTTTCCTAGTTCCTTTGCAATTTAATCTACTTTCTGGAAGCTTGGTTTTAAAGAGCAGTGCAAGGAGATACCTAAAAATGTTAATTTAGAGACAGCACATTTCCAGTTCCTTTGAACAGAAGAACTAAAGCAAGCAGAAGCCAGGGACAAGCCAGTCCCACTCAGAGGCAAAGATCAGGGTGCCTTGAAAGAAAAGCAACTCTAAGACTCCAATAAGGATTTTGCACGAGAAAAGAAAAAAAGAAAAACAAAGATGTACAAGACTTATTTTGCTTTGCTCCACGATTGCTATAAAGCGTTGAGAACCGTGCAACCCACCACTGAAATAACATTTTGTAAAGAGGCGAAGAAAATCCAAATGAAGGGGAACTTCTCCCTCGTCTGCCCTGGCGTCGTGTTTATTGGATCCTTGTTCCGGCTCCAACCCTGCGCAAGCCTCGGGAGAGCCGTCCTGCCCAGCAATGCACTTCAGCAACAATGGAAAAGCAGAAGGGAAACCATTTCTCGCCTCCACAAGCCCTGGCAGACGGCTCAGTCTTCCCCTGCAGAACAGCATCTCCAGCTGCACAGCAAATATCGCATCGTATGGCAACCTAGGGAACATCCTACGAACCCTTGATTTGAAATTAATGTCTCCAAATAGGGTTTTTCTCAAATTCCACACTTTTTTCCCAACTGCTTGGACAAAATTCAAACAGGTGGTGACTCAAGAAGCAAGGAGTGGGTGTTTTTTCGTGGTACCACTCCACGCAAGCAAGAACTCCCTTGGGCAACAGGGGTGGCTGAGGTGAAAACCCAACCAGACCATCTGGGCAGGCAAAGAGCTCAGCAAGAGCCGCTCGGGTGGGGACCCTCACTGCGCACCAGGGCTGAGCACGGGCAAGCATGACACACCGGCCAGATGCAATGACGGGGAGACCTTCGTTCTGCCAAGGCCAAGTGCAAGGTGGAGCAGTGGAGCAGCCCACGGGGGATAAGAGGCTGGAAACTTGGGAGCACTGGGAGCAGAACGGCCACTCGTCATGAGTTATTTGGACTCCCGGTGAGAGAAATGGGATCCTGAGCGTGTGTCTTAGAGTCTCAAGCAAAGCAGCGCATGCCAGGCTTTGGCTTGCAGGGGTAAGTGTAAACCCGGACGTCCCCAGGACCGATGCTCTCCAGAGGCAGCATTACACTACCTGGAGGTGGTTGAGGGCTGCAGGAGGGTCTAAGGCAGCTGGACTACAAAATTTGAGACCAAAGAACGAGCTGTCACATCACATTTGAAATTAAAACTGAACCCCAACAGGGCTTGCACCTTGCCTTAGCACAGACACCCGGTACGGAGGCATCCACCTCTCCAAGGCTTTCTCTGCCTTCCTCATGGAAACCCCAGGTACCCAGCAGCATCTCAAATAATGAGGTTTAAATATGGAAATGGTGTGGTCATTACCATGTCTAAGGAGCTGCTGGGACACACAGCTACCCAAGCCAAGACCGGTAGGACAGATCTCCCCTCTGGAGCTTCCTGGCAGTACAATTTGCTGTCTGAAACAGCTTATTCAGTATCTCTTTTAATGAATATATGCTGGTGCTTTGTGCTGGCAGGCTGTTCACATGGCTCTGCAAGGGTCTTTCTCATTTCAGAGACCATATCTGCCTCGTACATTTTGCATTTTATCCAAAATACATATATCCTGCCAGTGACATTTATGGATAAACGACAGCTCCTGTAACACGAGAGCACAGTAAAATCCTTGAGACCGATGCACTTCTCTTTGCTTTCCAAGCTAAGCTAGAAATCCTGGTACAGCTAAAGGTAAATAACACACTTTGACGGGTTTTGTGGGCAAACAAACAAATCATCTGACGAAACATCGCTTCTATTTCTGGGCTCCAGTCCTGGGGAACCGTTTTGCTCCTTGCAGGCTCCAAGAGGCAAGCATCTCCAGCACTCTCATTAATCAACTTTTAATTGAAAGCAGACAAAAAAAACCCCTCGCACCTAATGAGGAGGTGAGGGAGCCTGGCAGAGATGCACGCTTCTGATTATCCCTTGGCAACAGGAAGAGTGGATTTCATTTTGAGAAGCCACTAGAATGCCCTATTAGCTCAATATTATGGATATACTTTGCTGCTGCTATTGGCATGGAGTTAAGCACAGATGCCCTCAGGGTTTGCGTCGCAAAGGATTCGCCTTTGTAGCATTAATACTTTGGGCTTTGGTGACCATCCCTGCTCAAAAGGCATCGTGCACATCATGGAGTGACCAAAGGCAGCAAGTCAGGCAGATCACCATATATACCTGCAACATTTTCAGGCCACGCAACAAAAAGCATATAGAGAAAAAGTTTTCCTGCAGCTCCATAAAGCTTTATATTGCCTTGAGCTGAATATATATGTGCCAACATAGAGCCCCTTTGAGTCCCTGATGCTGGTGATGCCCCAAGGGGTTTGTTTTGCAGACGCTTTACAAAGCCGTTCCAGGCAGGCAGACGATTTTAGGTGCACTGCCTTTAAATGCTGGTGGTGTTTTGGATGGAGCCAGGTCTGCCCCTGTGCCATATAGGACAGCATCTCCTCTAGTGTGGAGCATTATGGTAATTTCTGCAGCAAAACCTCCCATAACTCATGCAAGCACAAGCAACACTTCTGCCCAAGCAGCTCAAATTCCCACTTTTTCATTGTAATAACATCTCTGTTTTTGATGAGTCTCCCATACTTTGAAGCAGAGTCCCTTTTTCTGCCACTAACCCCTTTTTTTTCCTGGAAAATGGGGTGGGGGGAAATCAAAGTGAGCTGCAGAAGAAGGAGAAAGAGCAATTGAGCACGGACTTCACCCTCTTTCCCAAAACTTGCTGCTGTACACATTTAAAAACAGCCCAGACACACTCAGACATGTTAGCGAGGTTAATTAATTAAAAAGCATAAGGAAGCTCAGGTGAGAGCCCAAGCACCAGCATGGAAACATTTGTGCAGTCTTTGGGGTGTACCAGAGCCTGCATTTGCTAGGAAAGTGCATATTTCTTTTTTAGAAAAAAAAGGGAAGAAAACGACAATTTGCACACCACTTGTCTCTAATGGCAGCATCTTTAATTAAAACATCCTCGGAGCTGGCAACACTGATTGTAGCTCTCAAGGTTTTAAACGCTATTACAGCACAAAGCCCTCTAAGATGTGGATGGCTTTCGGCAAAATGCTTAATATTCTCAATTTCACCTCTGGTCTGTGCAAGTCCATGCGGATGCCGGGTATTTAATCGGATTGGTCTCACCATCAAATAATAAAAGAAAATAATAAAACCCGGCAGTGAAGGGAAGCTCCTTCTCTTCAGCTTGGAGAATAAAACCAAAATGTTGTGGCACCACGAGGGTTTTTCGGGGGAAGGCTAGGAGTTTTCTATCTTCTCTTTCTCTTCGCAAAAGAATTTTAAAAGACATCATCACGATGCTAATTTCCTGATTCTCTGCTCCCAAAATCATCAGGCTCAAGTGCCAAGAGCTGCAGCAGGCGGGAGGAAACGCACAAAACTCATCATACAGCAGGAGTGGTTTCAGGTCAGGTATTTTAGCAGTGGCACATCTCCAGAACAGAAACACATTGCAGCTTTCCAGAGGACAGAAAATCATCCTGAAAGTTTAAGTCCGGCATTCAACAAGTGTAAAACATCAAGCCCTTACATTCACAATCAGCCACTGGAATCAGGTCAAATTGAAGCACGTGGCTGCAAAGGGAGAGGAGACACATCCTGCAGCACAGAAACGCGTTGGGAGGTCGCCCAGAGACGTCCCCACACTGTTCAAAACATACCTTTGGGATAAAAGCCTGAAAGTGTTCAAAAAACCAGCAACTCTTTACAAAGAGGTATTTATTTTACCTCCTGGTTGCCCACATGCAGCATCTCCCTTAGGCTGGGACTAGGGCTGGGGAAGGGAGCAAAGTTTCCTCTCTTTCGATGCAAAAACACTTACCGGTTAATCCCAAACTTTTCGGTGACCCCAAAATGCAACGCTTAAGTTTGCCATGAAGGAAGAAAGTTTTGCTTTTTGTTTTCGTTCAACCCAAACGCAAAGGATAAACAAACCTGAACAGCTCTTGCAATGCAAACAGCAAATGTTGATGCCTGCAGCTCAAATCCGGAGCAGTCTTCCATGCCCGAGTGGCTTGAGTTTTAACGCAAAACAAGCATCCTTTCCACACCGCTCTTAAGAACTCAATAAAATGAGAATATCCTTTTTTTAGCCCTGAGATGGGAAGAAAACACATCTCTCATGAGCACTGCGGGTTTCCCATGCTGGTTGGGACCCCACAGAGACGTTTGGCAAAGGATGAGCCTCACCGCGCCGTTCCCAACCCGCTCAGCTTAAGCATCTCCCACCTCCAGGTCAGTAGGTGACACCAGCTTAGGACACGTACAAAGAAAAGAGCACCAGGGGTTCAAAACCTGACTCAGTGTGACAATGCCCAAGTGAGGCATCGATCCACGACCCTCTCTCCTGAGCCGGGAACACCCCTGGATGCGAGCGATGTAAGGCACCAGTCACCTCCTCACCTATGAGGAGCCCGGTGAAACGCATCAAGATCAGATGCTGGACCAGATCTGTGCTTCAAATCAACTCCCCACAATAACTCCTAACCCGCCAAGTACTAACCAACTAAGGTGTGAAGGTATCTTAATGCCAGCTCTCGCACCACACCATAAAGCCGTCTTTTACGGCACAGTAACTGTCTAGTATTTCTAAGGTGTAGTGATGCTAAACGATGCATGTGAGACAGCACGAAGGTTGGTGCTGGGATGGTTAATGAAGCCTCGGTTGTGACCTCCACTGCTGAAAATGCTTGAGAGTGTTATTTTTGTTCAGGGAGCGCTTTAATGCTATATCTTCTGAACAGCACTTAGCAGCTTTATCTGTAACTTAATTATCACTGGTAGTAATAGGAAGCTGATACTATGAAGGCTAACAAGTCATACTAGCATAGATATTATGCAGTCCAGCCCAATCATCTTATTCAAAAAGTCTCCACCTGAAAATTGCCTCTAAATATATATATTACTTAACGTAGGAAGGTGAAGAAAGCCTTGTTGGTGAACCACAGCTAGAGAGGCCGGACAAGAAACCCATGATTAATCGAATCGCTTAGCCACGTCCGTGCTTTCATTTTCTCTTCTAAGTGCTCATGATTATATGATACACAGGGAAATGAAAATTAATAAGTATACCCTAACCCACACAAACACTCTGGAAAAAAGATGTACTGCAGCACAGCCTGTCTGCTGTGACAAAGTTCCTTAAATATAAAGTGTGGAGCTGTTTCTTTAACATTGTTGAACATGATTTAAGTAGGAAATTACACTCTCAAAGCAAACGCAGCTCAACACACCGATGCTGGCACGCGGTGCTTGCTGTCCCCTGACCCAGCACCCGTCTGCTCCGAGGCGGCGCCTGCTCCCATCAGCTCCGCTCACCATCGCTCCATGCTCCCGAAAAGCAAATCGCTTCATTTGGGAGGTTATTGCAGCCGAGCACCGCTGGAAACCTGCGGCAGCCCAAAGCCCTGAGCTGCAGGGAGGCACCGTGGGATTCCCGAAATTGCCTCGCATTTTGGATAGTGCACTGATGGAGCTGAGCCCGGCAGGGAGCTTTGCCTTCCCTGCTCCGATGGAGCCCAAGGTTTTACCATCCAGCTTCTGGGCTGCAGGAGGACAAGTCCATGACGTCCACGTGGCTACATCTTCAGCAGCACCTCAGCTCTGCTATCGGAATAAGAAGGCTCCTATGTTCTCCTCTGCACCTGTAACCCCAACATGACATTAAACCCTGCAGCACAGTGTCGTCCCCCCCATGCCCAGACCCTCTCAAGAGCCCCAAATTTCCCATCTCCATGGCCCACCGATGCCTTTAACAGTCTACAATTAAAAAACCCTGCCAATGCTTACACCGCAGTTTTTCTCTGCTTCACTCTTTCCCCCAATTCCCCCCCTCCCCCCCCCAAATGCAAAATCCCCTCCGCGTTCACCCCGGGGGATTTACAGCCCTCTTCTCCCGGGCTTAATGTACCAGCCCAAAAGCCGAGCGTTCCATTGCTCTCGTTCCAGGCACTGAGAGCATCTCAGCATCCCTACAACAATACCCCAAAATGCAAATGACTTTCCAGAAGAGCCAGAAATGACAGGAATTAATTTGCTTCTAATCTTTCAGCATGCTTTTTATTTTATACGGCGATGCCGATTTACAGTCTCCTCAGGCACCCACCTGGCGGGTTTAAATTAACTCGCTAAACAGGCGGAAAAGAAACGCAACGAAAAACGTTCAACCTTTCCAAAAGGCAGCTAAGACCTTCTGAACCGAAGCACAACGGCAGGCGGAGGAGATGAAACCAGGACTCGCTCAAAGAAGAGAAAAAACACCAACTAAAGGAAGAAATTCCTCCAGTTATCACTGTGGCTCATCATTAAATAGCACGTTCGGGCCCCGGCTGCCTGCGACGCAGCCATGACTTATTGGAGATTTTTAGGCATCTGTGGGGACTAATAAAGAGTGGAGGGTTATTGTTACTGTTTTTATTTTAATAGTGGCCAAAATAATTTAAGGGCAGGATGCAAAGCCCTTTCAAGAGCTGGGGTGTCAGGGACACCCTTCTGCCCATGCATACTTCATCTGAAGCTCCTCGCAAACCAAAGCTCGTGGCACATCAGTGCCAGCAACAGGCACCAGCAGCGCCCAGACCCAACCACAGGCTTTCTTCTCCCATTGAAAAAAAAAAAAAAAAAGGACTTTTCCTTTCTCAAATATTTCGCTCTGGAATATTTCTCTATTTTATCATACAATAAATACTAAAGTTTGGATCTTGTCTAGCCGCTGCCTTCGGTCCTTCCAGCCTGACTCCTCACCCCCCCCCCCCCCCCCCCCCCTGAGTGTGAAAGTGCTCAGCCCCACACTGCAGCTGTTGGGAGCTTAAAAACTAAAAAAATCCCCAACCTCAGCTGCACCCAAAAAGCTGCTTTGAGCAACCTTCAGGGAACGACTGCCTCTGACCTGTCCCCAGCACAGGCCTGCAAAGCCCATGAGTATTAGCGGGGTTTAACCATGGCGCTGCAAGGAGAACGGTCCCAATGGCTTCGTGCTGCAGCAGAGCTCGTATCGACCAGTGCATGTACGGATGAGAAGAGATCTTCCGCCATACAGCAAGATTATTAATTATAGCCCCAGGGCTCACGCAGAGTCGCTCTCGGTGAAATAACCTTCTTTACACTGGGTGCCCGCTGCTACGCATGGGCAGCGGCCAGATCTTACCTTAGACCTACGGATGCCAACGGGGTATTTGCAGCCCCATGGGTTGGTGGCATCAGACAGGGAGGACTTACAGAGTTATCTCCAGCTGGAAGAAATCAGGGTGAGAGCTAAGCGTGGGTCTTTTCCATTTTGACAGCGAGGAAGCAATGATCTCAGCCTTCCCGTCAGGCAGGGGCAAGCCGCGAGCTCCTTGCCATGATGCTACATCTCCCTGCCGACTTAGCAGGGGCTCGAAGCTGGCAGCACAGACAAACAGTTGCCTGGGCAGAGCTGGCATTAAAGCCTGGTATAAAGCAGCTGGTCAGGCTGGTATTCCTATGACTCAGAAATGCACTTGCTGCTGTGCTTTTTAATCAGCCAAATAAATTGCAGCAAGACCTTAAAGTACATGGCAGTAGGAAATGAGAAATTCTGCTGCGGGTGTCAGGAAAGGTTGGCAGGCGATGCTTTATTTGTCCCTTCCCTGCATCCTCACACCGCCCGTTCAACCAGCCTCTTTTCTGCCCAGCAGCCCAGGGCTGCGGTTTCCTTCTCCCTCCCAGGCAAATCCAGGAGAGCAGCTTGCAGAGCAGCTTGTCGTTGCCATAAATTCACACGGAGGTGCATGAAAGCAAGGCACCTCCATCCCATCAGCAAGGGCACGGAAAGGCTTTTGTTAAGAGACTTGAAGCAGCATTTCAACTCCCCGTGTTATATTAAATAGGTACGACTCCCCAGCCTCCCTCCTCCTGCTGCACACACCACAGGCTGAACTCACCAAGGCATAAAATAACTGCACAGGTGAGCTATTAGCAAACGCGTCAAAACCTTCCTTCCAAATCTATTACTCTGGTAACTCATAAAAAAGTACCATTACATCTGGGGCTTATCACAAACACACACCAAAAAAATAGGTCAAGGGAAAACGTGCCTGAACAGCATAAACAGGGAGTGGAAGTTGGAAGGGCTGCAGCAAAACTCGGTCTGTTGTAGGTCGATGCCTTGCACCCTCGCTCTGCAAACGACTGAAATAATGCCACTATTTATAAACCACCCTTTAAAAATAGAAACGTCACTCTTCCTTGCTAGGAAACTGCCTGATTTTTTTCTCAAGTACAGGTGAGAGGGAAGGGGGAACAAAGTTATGCATTATACATGGCAAGATTCATTTTTTATTAGACTTCTTGCAGCTACATCATCGCCACATCATTGTGGAGTAACAAAGTAATGGTGCAACATCTCTCGAGCGAGCAGCCTCCTGCAAACCCCGCAGCTTGGGGTCCCTCCTGCAGCACAGCAGCCCCCTGTGCATGAGATGGGCCCATCACCCCCAGCATCAATCACAGCCACCGTACCGGTGTCAAACGCAGAGCAGTGATTTACACGTCACCAACTTGACACAGGCACTCGCTGCCAAGTTTCCACAATGTCTTTATGTCCTTATGCCACGAGTCTCTGCCTTCGCTTGCAGCGGACAGCTGGTTTATAGATACCAGACCCAAAACTGGGAGCGATCCATACCCAGCACAGCATAAGCACCCGAGCATCCCCCAAGCAGCAGGCAGGACCGCAGCGGGGCTGCCACCGCCTTCCCATCCACTTCCAAGCCAGGTAGCGTAAAACCCCGGCAGAGACGCCTACAGCACATCATAGCCCCCATAGGCAGAGCGTTACCGTGTCTAACCCCTGCAATCGTTGCTGCTTCCACCCTCCGTTTGACCATCTTAAGGGTTTACCGAAAGCCGTGCAAGAGGAGCCTTGAGGAGCTAATCAGGGGCTTCGGCACTTGGCATCAGTAACCGCCGATGTGCGAGATGACGCGTGTAGGAGTTTGTTTTGAAACACAAGAAGTCACGTAAGCTTTGTGTTAACAGGGAAATAGCAACTGACCTTTTTGCAGTGGGGGAACAGACAGAAAAGGTATGATGGGTTGTTTGATTGCTTCTAGACTGAATCCCACAGCCCTTTGGTACAAGGGAGTCGGATGAGATGTCCGCCAGGCCAGGTTATAACACCATCCCAACAGAGCAGGAGAGAAAATATGCAAACCAGAAGGATAATATAAGGGATTGAAGGAAATGAATGTGTAAAGTAGATGAGTAAGCAGATAAAATGACACATTTAACTGGAAGAGCCTGGAGCTGTTTTCCCAGAGATGGTATTTTCTGCTCCCCTTAGTCATCAGGTACAGAAGGGGCAGCAGCCAATAACTGGTCTCTCTGCTGCCAGGCTTCGCTTTGATTGTAGCCGCCCAGAGAAATCACTCACATCTTGTTTGCGGTAAGCACATACATGCCTGTACTACGAACACCTCTGCAACTGTAAATAAAGAAGGCAGCGACCCTGCCTTTCCTTAACAAACAGCTTTTTGGCTAAAAGACCAGAAGTTTTCATCAGCCACTCATCTACACCCGCACATGTACACGCACACGTGAACACACGCACAGCATCGGTGCTCCCCAGCGCACGGCTGCAGGCAAACTTTAACCCTCATTAACCCCCAGCTGCAGCTCACGAAGAGCAGAGCCCCCAGGAAACACTCCTCTGGTCCAAACGCACAACTTTGATTATGTACGCCATGAGCAAATCTCAGTGGGTTCCTTTATTTATTGCTAAATAAATAGAGTAAGTCCTCCTTTGCATGCGGACTTGGTTCTCAATACAAGCCTTCAGCTTCATTTAATGCTTATTAACTTCCTATGTCTGACAGCCACGTGAGCCAGGAAAGAAAACAGCAATTCCTTGCTGCAAACGGCGATGATGGCAAAGAAGCCGGCCACGCACGTGCGTGGCATCTGCAAAGCCTCTGTGAGCTCTGCCAGTCCCCTCACAGACGCATCTGCGGAGCGGGAGGGTCACAGTCACTAAGGTTAAATTAAAGCAGCTTGCAAAAATAAGCTTCATTTATTTCTTGATTTGTTCTTGCCGCAGGACATTCCCCAATGCCAAATTTTTAAATTTTTGAAAATTTTTTTTCCTCCACTTTTGAGCCTTTCCAAGGATTAATTTGCTTGGAGTATTTGAGTCATTACAGTTTGGTGATTTTTGGAAAGGAAGATGAATGAAACCCAAGAGGAGAGAGGAACAGAAACTCTGTGCAAAAGCAACAGTCCCATCTCCATTTTCCTTTTCTTTTTTAATAAAGGGATCCTTTTTAGAAAGGCTCCCGGGGCAGAGCAGCTCAGCTTTGAAACGTGCAGTTTGGTCCAGCAAGAGGTTATTTAAACCCAGATGCCCAACTTTGCTCGGGAAGAAACCGGGTCTGCTTTCACCAAGTTGTGGGGGTTCAAATCTTGGAGCAATCTGCAGCAGAGCTCATTGCTCAGGGCCCTGCGAGGCACAGCTGAGTCCCGTGTCAATGCAGGGAAGAGCTAAATGAACTGAGCCCTAAACCAGCCCCGGGGCAGCCCGACTGTGTGGACTCAGGTGCAGTGATTTTCCCCTCCACTGCTTGCCACCCAGCCACCCCAAAGCCAGGGGAGGGCACACATGGGGCTCGTAGCCATCAGATCTGCTCTGCGTGGGCTTGTTTTCCCTTGCCAGCCCCCCTGCAATGAGAGTGTTTGTGCCTAATAACAGGCTGGTCCTGCCCAGCCACACACAGGGGAGCAAATCCCCCCAGGAATGGTTGGTAGGACCGCAAACAACTCCCACAACAGCATCTGTCTTCACACTTTCATAACCAAGCCTCACAGACAGATATCCTTCAAGATATCCTCCAAATACCCGAGTCCGAGGTTTGTCCAATTCCTGGCCCCACAGCTCAGGTTTATATAATCCAGCAAGAAAAAAAATGGGGCAGGAGCCCACAGCTCTGGGATGCCACCTGGGGCCAGCACCCAACCGCAAGGAAAAGCTCAGCAATCTACCCTGCGCAAAGCCTTCAAAAATATAAATAAAAATGCATGGCAAGTATTCTGCAAGTTTGAAAATCAGACGCATGAACTCCAGGATCCTAGGTCAGCCCTTCAACGTGTCTGCAATTCAGGGGCTTAGATCCTTTCCCGGATTCATTTCCGCCCGGTGAGGCTGGCAGAAATCCAGGCTCTGAACAACTGGGACAAGCACCATGCTGGAAAAACCTTCCTTCTCCCCCAGAAAGAATCCTCATCTCTGCCAATCCAAACCGGCACTTGAAGTCCCTGCACATCCCATTCTCTGTGCCATCCATGTTTCCTTGCAGATGTGGGTAGGGCTGGGTTAGAAAAAAGACTTAAGTTCTCCACGGAATTTCCCAGCCTGCCTATCAGGAGAGAAGGGGATATTTCCAGGCTAGAAGTGTTAAAAACAACAACAACAACAGCAACCCCAAAATTATATAGATATATATAAATCCCCAAATTATATCTATAAATTATAATCCCAAACTCAGCCAAACTATCCACAAAAGGACGAGGAAACAGAGCCACTTGCACTGATGCATCCTGCCCATCAGTCTTGAAACCATTTATTCCAACCCCTCTCCCCCCAGTTCTCATTAAAAAAATCAACTTTTCAGATGTTGAGCTCATTGCATTACCGTTCCACACCACAGCAGCCTGTTCCAATAGCAACTAATTGCTAACAAGCTCATTACAAGACGAAAGCAGCAGGAGTGTAATGCTGGAATTTTTTTTGCTTGTCTGCAAAGTGAACAGCTGGCCACCAAACCTAGAGGACTGATCTAATTAAACAGTAACAAAACTACCTACATCAATGGCAAAAAACCCCCCCTTTCACTCAGATATAAATGTTCCCTCCTCAAAGTTCATCAGAACTTTGTCAATTCTGAGACCGCTTCCAACCGTCGCACTCACAGGGAGACCGAAGATTCATGATCTGAGCCCAGCTGGGTGCTGGGAGGAAAAAGAAAAATAACATGAGGAGGAAAAGCAGATGCTGGCAAGGTAACCTTGCTGTAAGAACAGGGAGTCACAGCCGGTTGGTGTAAGGCTGCTGCTTTGGAGCCACGTTGTCCAAGCGAGGCTCACTGTGGAGCTACACCCGTTTTGCCAGAAAATTGAAGAATTGCATGATCTGATCGGGTGTTTGATACATAGATCTTTCTTTTTGCAAATTCTCTTAGGCAGTCATTGCTGCTTGTTTTGCTCTGTGTCACGCTAGACATCAGGGGTTCTACCTACTCCAAACACCCTCTGCCATGGACAACAGCAGAGAAGCAGGAGGGACGTGGGATAGCACCCATCCAAGCGCAGCCTGGCCTATCCCCGTTTGGGGGAAGCGTGTCCTTGAGCGCAGCGTAAGGTCATTAGAGCAGTTTTCCACCCACCTTCCCTGCAGCTTGTCACTCTGCTGCAGCATGGTCCCCGGGGAGTTTGACTTTGAGCCCATGCTCACACGCAGGATGCACATAGAGTGAGGTGGAGCCCGAGACCAGCTCCTCCATCTCAAGGCATAACAGAAAATCAGGGCAGAGGTAACAAAAGAAAATTATGAGCAAATCTACAACCCATCACCCCAAGCCTGGGCTGAAGCCCTTGTGCCGATGCCTGCAATGCCACCACCCGCTCCACCACAAGAGAGACTCCGAAGCTCTCGCTGATCCATCATTAAAGTTCACGAGCAGCTATTCACCTGCTGTATCACAGCACAAGCAATTTGTTTGGCAAAGTTTGAGTCTTCCCTGAAGGGCCCGGGTTTTACACCATTTGTTTAACCAGGATTCTGCAGGCCTGCAACAGCACCAGCTTGCTGCGTGGTTTGAGCTGGGTTTTGCTCGGCTTTTGAACCAAATCCTCCAACCATCAGCACCTCAACGCCCTGCCAGTCCATGCAACAAGGACAGCGAAACGTCCTCCTTCAAGGCCTTCCATGCTAGTGTTGGTACAACACTAAATAAAGTAATTTTTAAAGCACTAAAGATGCACTAATTCCTGCATCACGGACACCCGGAGCTTCCAAACAACTTAAGAGGCAGGGCATAAACTAACCCACGGCATATCCCAGCCCGCTGCTGAGCTTCTTCCAAAGCAGCAGCACGTCTTCATCACGATGAGCTTTAGCCTTACTATACACCAGCTTGTCTTCTGCCCATTATTTAGTTGCCGCTGCGTTTTATATTTAAAAGATAAGGAAGTATGAATGAGCAAATGAGCTCTGTGCATAATGCAATCAGCTTGCTACAGGCGGGCTGTATCCCCCCCGCTCCGGCTGGGATCCCCACAGCAGCAGACAGGAGCCTGTTTTCTTGATATCTAACATCAAAAGGGCATTGCCTTTCTGAACCCAGAGGAGAGCAAGATGAAAACCGAGCAAGTATCAGACTAATGCTAACAAGCACTGATGGCTCAGGAACAACTTCTGAAACAAATAGGTTGCCAGATATCAAGTATTTTGTCTGGGTTTTTCTCCCTCCTGTTTAGTTGCTGGGAAACCACCTCTTTTGAGGCATCTCAGACCCTTTTGCACTTGTTCCTTGTTCCCAGAGAGAAGGTGCAAAGAGGGTGTGATCCTTCGGATGGGAAAATTAGAGGTTGAGACCCGACCACAGCACTGCCGCCCCTCTTGGCGCTGGGCTTTTTAAGACCAAAAAGTCAGCAATCCCACTAATAACCTGCCTTAACGCAGCAGAAGGGCTCACACAGTTGGCACGGACGGTTCGGTCTTCCCTTCATCTCCACTGGAGCTCACCTTTAATAAGACAGACAGGAAACAGAGGCCAAAGAAGCAAAACCGCTTCAAAAAAGTGGAGGGGAACCAAACCAGAATGCAGCGTTTTCCACGGAAAGCTGCTTGGGCTCGTGTGCCCGGCTGCATGGAAGGAGATCGCACCGTCTTGGTGCTGCTGGTTTCTCCAGAGTCACCCAGTGAGGCTATGTATTTATTACTTTTTTTTCTATTTATTCATTTAACCCATCTGGTAACTCCAGCCACGCTCCCGGAGAGCATCCCCATTCACCCCTCGCTGCGAGCATCCCTCCCGGTAGCACTGCAGCCAGGCTTGCTGCCCTTAATAACATATTTAAAAGAAAGAATAGCCGTTCTAGCACTTTTATTTCACCTTCTTAAAATTCTCCTCTTAGAAACGAGGCATTTAAATGTTTTAGGTTAGTAGGCCACACACAAACGTCTGAGCATTGCTATGATCTTACAGATGAAAAGCCTCTCTAGCTACTGTCCTCTCCCCTCGCACAAGCTGCCAAGAGTCACTCAGGGGCACCTGCACATTTCAAAGTTGCTCCCATGCTTTACTTCTCTTGTTCTTCTCCTTATATACTCTTTTTCCCCAAATCCATCCTCCTTTCACATCGTCCTGGGAGAGACAGCTCGGGGCTGAGACCTCCATCAGCTGCAGGAGGTGAACATGGACTAGGTGAGGGGAACGTTGGACTAGACGATCGTTGTAGGTTCCTTCCAACCGAACTACTCTATTCGAACATCTAAAAGCAGCCAACAGTGCCCTCAATTCTGACCTCCTCCATGCCAAGCAGGATAATTACCGAATCAAACATTTCCATTAACCCTACGCAACCGCCGGCCCCACACCCAGCTCCAGAAGCCCATATGAATACCCACCTCCCCGCACCACCTCTTCTGCATTGCGGCACGAACCACCTATGTCAACCTGTAGTTCTAAGCAATGAGCTGAAACAGGGAGGGGAAGGGAAAAGATACAAAAGAAGAGTGGGAAAAGATGGGGGCTCACGAGAGGTCAGCCAAAATGTAATTGCCACCGCAGAGATGCGGGTAAGGAGGAGCCCCAGGTCCCTTTTGGAGGTTAGGGAGGGCCCCCACGTCCCCTTACCCTAGCATGTATTTTAAGATGAGATGATGGACTTTCCGTAGGGACCCCTCTCTGTTTTTTTCCTTATCACACAAAGTTTAATTTTCTCCTTGAAGCCGAGGGTTGTTTTCCATTTCCCTTACATATATATTAACAGTTATGATTGTGTAGGGTGCTGTAAAGGAAAATCTTCCCGCTCTTCCGAGTCTCCTCTCCATCACTCACTCCGGGAGCGCACTCAGCAGCACGGGACCTCAGGCACATCCCACCAGCACCTTCCTTGAGAGGCAATCACCGCCCAAGACAGGATGATGACAAGCCAACAAGGAAGATCCCCAAAACAGCGACGCCCACAATGCTAATAAAAAGGTAGACCGATGACTCAGCCAGGCTAGGAAATGCAGAGAGGAGTGCATCATGCACTATTTTTAATGTTTGGATAGCACCCACCTACCACAAACTCAAAGCTCTTCCCCAGCACTTGGCATCTTTCTGCCCGTCTTGTCTGACCGTCTGCAAACCTCTCCAGATGTTTCCAGCAGCAGGAGAGTTGTAACAGATCAGAGTAGCTTATCCAATGCACACCGCTTCTCTTTGTGCGAGGCAAAAAAATAGAAATCACCTTGGCTACGTCAAAAAGAATCAAATATTTCCTACTAATTCCCACATTTCTCATCTCTGGCCCCAAAGCTGGTAACTTTTTTTAGGTGACCACATCATTAGCAACATGCACAGACATCACAAAACCACCCCGGGCTTTTGTTGCACCCAGCCAAACCTCTGGACTGTGTAATCCCACAGTACTTGATGTTTAAAGGCTCGTGCTAAGGACACCCATGAAACCCTCTATTTTGGGGTGGATGTTTTTTAAATCTAAGTGCCTAATCCTTAGTATTGTAAGGGAAAGCTTGGAAATCTCATCTCTAGCAATGCCCAAGCCAGAAGGCAAAACCCAAATACCTAAGAAAATCCTTAACCCTCTTAAAATGGTATTTTTATTAACCTTCAGCCAACCTTCAGGATTTGTTCCTGCTAAACCATTTGGTGCATCTTCACACGTAACACTATCCTCTCCTGCGCTGCTATACAGAAACTGCAACGGAGTTGCTTCTACCCAGCGTACCAGCCTGCGTAAGGCTATAAAACCTGCAACTTATGTTGATAGATCTCGTTCCCACATACGTATTATCTTTCCCGAGAGGTGGCAGATCTCAAATCCAGGAGTCACTCTAAATATAACCTCCCCAACCTTGCGAAGAATGAGATGCGGTAGGGAAAAGGGACCTGTAATTTCACCATATCGCCAAGGCTACAACCAATTATGTGATAATGACGGTTTAATTCAGTGGGAGTAGCAGGGCACTGGATCAAATTCTGTTGAAAAGAAATACCCTCTTGTGCAAAGTCAAAGTTGAACAGTTTGACTTCGTCAGCAAAAGGTCTTTTGAAAAGGAAGAGATATTTGTGCGAATACAAAAAACGCGTGGGTTACAAAACACTTGCACATCCCGCAGCTATAAATCCCCAGCAGCCAAAACAGAGAAACACCTGGAGTTGAGATGAAGCTTGTCCAAGCAGCAAGTCACGCTGTCACAGGACACTAATGAATTTATTGCACTTCCCTAGGCAGCCAAGAACGTTATTTATACCTGCCTCCGCCAATGGCTTTGCCACGCAAGTGCCTTGGACACACTGGCACATGCAATTAAATTAGCACAAAGAAGTTAAGCCAGGAGAATTGACACAAGCAGTAAAGTGATGGTGAATTGTCCATCGCTTGGAAAAAAATCAAAGGCAGAGGACTTTCTAGAGCATGGTAGCACTCGGTGAAAAGGTTTGTGTTCAGTGTTGTGCAGAAAATACTGCTCAACCAACACAGCAACGTGGGTTGGACTCAGGCAACCAAGCAGCAGCACAGCCCATGCTCAAGAGCCAACCAGTGGCCAAAAACTAGGGATGGCAACAGGAACGGGGTGATGGGAAACGCAGCAAGAGTGGCAGGGAGGGGATGGAAAGGAGAGGGAGGACGAGGGAAGGTCACCCGGAGTGATGCAGAGCACCAAGGAAGGAGCCTTCTCCAAAGGCTGTGTCAACTCGGGGCACAGACAGGGCTGGGGAGTGGCTGGGACCTTGCAAAGCAGGAGGAAAAAAAAAAACCCAAACCCAAAACCCCCACACAAACACACAGCCAACACAGGCACATCCATCTGTCCTGTCTCTCTCCTCGCTCCGCTTGCCTAGCGATAAAGCCACAACGAAGCCTCTGCGCTCCAGCACCATGAAAACATATGATCTTAGAGTCAGAAAGATCATACTTTTAATGCCTGGAAACCACATTTTAATTATTTAATGAGAGAGCAGCTAGCAGAAACCGTGACACTGAAATAGCCTCCTACAGCCACAAACCCACCCCTGTAAAGCAAGGAGCCATTATCTCGTCAAAAGGTTGGGGACATTTATGTCCCCAGCCCCAGCACGGAGGGGGAGGGGGGGGCGAGCAGAGAGGGCAGGAAGGACTGAAGATTAATGCTTCCAACCACATTTGGAGACTGATAAACCTGGATGGAGGGAAAGGATGAGGGAAATCAGAGCTATGTTCAACGCAGGGACAGAGAAGAGGAGGCAAAATTTGTAAAGATCAAAATCAAATGCGCTTTTCAGAAGAAAACCATCAGTCAGCTTTGCATGCATCCTTGGCTGGTTGTTCAATTGAAATACGTTGGAAGACGCACAAGAGCGAGTGTTGAGAACCACTAATAAAATGCACGGCGCAGAATCCAGCCGCAGCCCTAGGTGCAATAAGTCACCCAAGACTTGTAGGAGGTTTCTACAGAGAGACTATATGGATGCAGACATTATTAGAAACAGAATGATTGATGTGTTTGATATTATGGAGTGTGTTGATTTTATGATGGTGTAGGTAGCTGGGATTATGAGTGTGCAACGTCTGGATTTGTCACCTTATACAGTAAATATTTTAGGTATTGTTTCACAGCAAATAACTCAAGGCAGGGTAATACCTTATGTTGAAAATACACTCTCTGGAAGGAATGCATTTTTGCATTCAGCTGAGCGTAAACTGGTTTAGAGACCAGGAGATGCTTAATTACCATCCAACGCAGGGAATTAGCTGGTTATCTTAGCTGGTACGCTGCAACCTGCTGCTCCAGCCGCAAGAGGTAGACCCAACCTCGATGCTCCCACATCCCACCATGAGCAGCGCACACATTTCCACGCATTATGCCAGGAGGTGGTAGCACAGAGAGGAAGGAAATAGAGGGTGAAGACTATTGATCCCTTAGAGAATCCATTGCTATTGCAAAGTTACATGCACCTGGGGGAACCGTACGATACACATTGATGTGTTTTAGGGAACCTTTCAGGCTGCTTTCCTGCTGCAGTACAGCAAAAAACTTGCCTATTTTCCACTGCTTTTGGAGGCATTTGGTAATTTACACTAAGTTTAGCAAGGAAAGAAGGTCTGAGAGGGGTGAAGCCCCACAACACAAGCCCCAGGGGAGCAGGCTGGTGACACGGTAGCGGGTGTCCCTGCGCTCTCCCATGGGGTTGTGCAGGGAGAAGCAGCCTCCAGGGCTCGTTCCCATTCTCCGTGGCGCCACAGAGGTGTGCGAGCGCATCCGCAGCTTGCCTTGGGACCTAGCACCACCCTCAGCATCCATCCCTCCTCAGCTCCCCATGTGCAGAAAGGGGAAACCCTCTCCCCTAGCTCTTGAGGGTGATGGAGGGGCAATTCCCAAGACAAGGTGCGTGCCAAGACAGGCACAGGGCAGGAGAGCAGGCAGGGAGGAGAAAGCAGCAAGGAGGGAAAGGCATTCCTTCTAAGACTCGGCAAGGCCCCAGCTTCAAAAAAATAAAACACAACAGTGAAAACCCACTCACAAGCTACATTGCTTTCTAGACTGCGACAGGAAAGGACCATTAGACCTTCTCACCGGCCAGCTCTATAACACAGCCCATTAAATCTCTGCATAAGTGGTTACTTCCTTCCCAGCACCCTGAGAAAGGGCTGGTGAGAAAAGTCCACTTAAATTTCACTTACAGTTTTGCAAGTGATTTCAGCCCCATTTTCCTGGGTATTTTGGCCACTGTGTTTGCCCTCAGGCAGAGCTGGAGATAACTACAGCTCTTCCCACCGCCTGGTTAAAGACAGCAAGGAAAGAGAGGGATTTTCACCTCTCACAAGCACACGCAGAAGGAAGTTTTCCAACACCTCATTCAAAAACAAGAGGCACAAACCACCTAGGATCTACACAAAGTATCTCTCATTGACGTTGCCACCTGGATGGAGAAAAGCCAAAGACTCCTGGTTGGAATTACAAGCTTTAAGGAGCACGAGCCCAGGTCAGAGCCCAAAGGGCCTCATGCACCAGCTCCATATGATTTTGGATGAACCCTGAAGCATCCTCCCAAAAGAAACACAGTTTAGGGTCCACAGCCCCAAGCAGCAAGCCCTCGAAGAGGCCACAAAAACCAAAGGCAGCCCCGAGCAGACCGACAGCACTGCACATGGAGATGTTTCCAGCAAGCCCTCAAGCCAGAGGGAGATGCTACTCAGCTTCACCATTTCTCCAGCTGCTTGCAAAAAAATTTGACATCTCCGAAATCTATGCTGGTTTGTAGCTAAAGGAATACAGCTCTAAGGTCAAGCTGCTGATGCTTTTGCTCCTGCCCACTGCTCAGACAGATTGGGGTCCTTCCGCAAGAGTGAGCTGGGAAGCACTGATGCATTAAGTCTAATAAAGCTACAGGATGAGGTTATTTTTGTCAGTAACATATGTTGGGAGCCTATAAAGATTTACATGCCCACAATGAGACACTTTCGATCATTATATAAATTTATTACAAAACATGGACTGAATTCCCTATCACAGGTTTTCCTTGATTCCAGCTGTTGAAGTGTTTTTAAAAGGCAAAAAAGAAAAAAAACCTCAAACCACAAAGGTTTCAGTCTTTTCCAATCGTATTATGCAACTTTTCCCCCACACTGGTGACAGTAATTCCTGCTTGTGAATCACAGCTAATTGTATTATAATAGGCCATTCTTCTTGATTTAATATACCATATGAAAATCAGTATGTGAGCGAGTGTGGTCATAAGATTAGTAACAGCTCTAGTTCTTAATTTATGTTCACATTTTATTATTGAAAAATTTAAAGCTCAAGGGTGTTGAGGAGGATGTTTTGCCGGAGTTTGTTTTATTCCACAAGTAAATTACAAAATTGGGGGAGAGGGGAGTGGAACAATCAAAAACAAATTACAAATACCTGCTCCCTCTGCATGAAATTACAGCACTCAGGGTGAGGAAGAGAAAAAAGCAGAGGAAGAATTCCCAGAACTGCCTGAGAGCAAAATGAATCAGCTGCATTATCACAGAGGTTTGCAACAACAGGGTTCCCCATTTTCAGAAAGAGAGAAGAAAAGTGTAGAGAAGACCATACTCCAAAACAGATCAAGATTCATGGGTGACTTTTGGCTGGGTTACAGAGTAGCAGAGAGGGGGGGACTGGGAAAAGGAAAGGAAATTAGGGAAGGGTGAAAGAAGTGATGAAAACTGCAAAGAAGGTGAGACAGAGCAGAAATGCAGGAAAGAAAAAAAAAAAAGACAACTGTCATCAAGCAAAAGGGCAGAGGGAAGCAAAGGAAGAAGAAATAGCCCCACTGCTAAACCCTGGCCAAGTCTGCCTATGTGCTTTTAAGCTTTTCGGGGCCAACACGTCTTTTGAGTTTGATTTTTATTTTTTTTTAAAGCATGGGCAATCCATTAGAGGCAGGATTTCCCCAGCCAGCTTCAGGCCCCACGTGTGCACACAGCCATCACTGTCCCTGCAATAGGAAATAAGGGCATTGCACCATCCCTGCCCTGCAGCCAGCATCCGTGCCCAGGGACCAGAGCTACCCACCGGTCGGTGCCAACTCCAGGCTGGCCTCTGCCTGCCCGGTCAGGGAAAGGAAGATGTGACCTTGGATAGCATCAAGATGCAAAACTTATGGACAAGCAACAGCCCTACGCACAGGCTTAGCCCTAACCAGGGATAAATGCATTTGCAATAATACCCCGCAATCCAACTCGAGCAGTTCTCCTCCATCCCAGCTCAGGAGGTGGCAAGCCTGCAGCCAGGATGGAAAAAAGCAAGTCCAAAAGAAAAAGCTTATCCCAGCTTCAATTTCAGCCATCCCGCCGGGAAAAGCAACTGTTACTGGAGCCAGCCCGGGATGCTGCAAAGCCCTTATGGCACCATGTAACGCTCCAGCCACGAACAAACTCCGGCAGCCCAGGGATTTCAGGATAAATTACATTACCCTGAACTACACCCAGAGTAAAGGGCAAACCCCAGCAGCCCCCGGGGGATAGCAGGCTCCCCACAGCCATTTTCATTAAACAAACTCTCAGCAGCATCTCACAAGTGCGTGGGGGCAGCAGGGAGCCCCAGTCTGACGTATTCCCATCCTGCAGAATACCTGGATTTCTGCTGCATTTATTTAACCTCCCCACCCCAGTCTCCTTTGGTACCTACATAACAATACAAGAATTATTATTCTTTGCGTTTGGTATGTATTAGTAGATGGTTGGCGGATCCTGAAGCAATTTGCAAATATTAAGCCTTAGCAGAATCCCCGAGAGGTAGGTAACTGTAATTATGTCCCTAATTATATTAATTCTGCTGTAGGGTGGCTAGTAATTATTGGAATCTATTATATAACTAAAACAAACCTGTGTTGATGATTACATGTTTAGCATGTGACTAACTGGTATTTCATTTCCTGACTGACGGCATCGGCGTAAATGAAAAAGGAAAAAAAAAAAGCGTGTAGAAAAAAATGCCCAGGAAAGTCCTGCTAAAAATCCCACCTCTGTTTCTGCAGTCTGATTCCCTTCTCCCAAACACACTCATCCCTCCTCTTGACAAACAGCATGTCTGCACATCCCTACACAAGCAAAGGGGTTTGGTCCTGTGCTCCAACCCAGGGACAAAATAGGACCAGAAACTGGGAGAAGCTCAGAAGTTTCATGGTGGGAGTGGGAAAACCTTAGCCGAACCATTTCCCCACTGAACAGATTTTCTTTCCTGCCTGAAATAACAGTCCCCACAGTTTTCACCCCAAACACTTGCCCAGGTTTTGTTAAAACCTACCAGTGCATAAAGTTTAAACGCTTGCATCTGGACCCAGGTCAAGTGGGCTGCAAAGGATTCAGGAGCACGTATCGGCACCAGCATGACCCTGCCCTGTTCTTTCCAAATTCAATGGGCCAAGAGGTTGCAATCGTATCTCTCTACAGCCACACAATCCATAGCACATGTATTCTCCACCAGTCCAGCAAGGAGCCCTAACGCGAAGGTCCCTGCTGCAGACCAGAGTTTCCGGCCAAACCCAGAGGAAAAATGGCCTTAGTGCAGCCTCCCACACCAGAAAGACATTTAGTCTCCGAAGATATCCTCCACACCAAGCACTTGCAGTGCAGCGCTACCCAGAAATAAAGACCAAGGGGCTGTAAAACCATAAACTATAAAGAACCTTCCATTTTTTTTTTCCTAAATTAGCAAGGCAGAGCAGGTCTCCCTGAACACCCTCATCCTGCACAGCCTGAAGAGTTCATGGCAAGAGCCCGGGCAGCACATCTCCACGTCAGCTTGAAAAATTTCACCGTGGCCTTCCCGGCGCAGCGTATTGATGGAGCTCAGAGACGTTAGTGCTGACCCAGCAGCAAGGTGCATTCCTCAGATCAGTTTTGTGCCAGCCTTTAAAACTCAATGTCATTTTTCAAATTAAAAAAAAAAAAAAAAAAAGGGGAGGCAAAAGTCAGAGAAGCTTTGCTGGACCAAATTGATTATCCACAAGACAGTACAGGATTGTTTCCTGCAGCCTATTCTCAATAGCCTGTCTCTGGTAGATGACCAATTAGGCGAGTTTCTATCCACCCTCACCCTTGAATCTTCTCCGTCCATGTTTCCCCACTCCATCCCAAACACATCCTCATTAGAGACTACCTCCTCAAAAGATGCACATCCAGCTCTCACAGCCACCCTTGGCTTGGACAACCTACACAGCTCCTTTGGTCCTACCTCATAAATCAATCCCCACAGTCGTACCTCTCTTATTGCTGTTATCCTGCAAACTCGCCTCAATTTGTCAATATTTTTTTTCTTTCAAGGAGATGCTCCAAAGATAGAGGGTGGAAAAATACAGTTTTCTTGCAATCGCCTATTATCTTTCTCGTGCCTGGAAGGATACTGGTTTGCACTGTATTAAAAGGTACCAGTAATGTCTCTATCTAAAATATGTTCAAGTAAGAATTGGCTAAAAGCGTTCCAACAGGAGAGTTTTCAAAGCATCTCCATTTTCCAATGGAAAATTATCAAAGGGTTCCGCTTTGACTATATGGTCTACACTTAAGGAGAAGATAAAAAGTCAAGAAGATGACACCAAACCAAAACGTTTTCAGAGTTTTACATCATGACAAATTCTAATATCATACCCATTAAAAAAAAAATATATCATACCCTGCTAAGACCCCTAGCAGATGGGAGGTCTGAATTTCAGCCAGACTTAGTCCACCTCCTGAAAGCCAGAACCGGGAAGGAGGACCAGCCCCTTCCAAAACAAAACGTACACCTCCTCCATGCCAGATGCCAAGAAGTGCAAAGCACTTTGGCAGACGACCACACTGATGAAGATTAGCACATCAGAGGGCTGATTCCAACTCCAAGGAACCATAAATAGCAATGAAAATGGCAACCCCTTCACACCAATTTGTGTCACTGTCAAGCCAAGCTCCCCGCACCGACGGGTTGATCGTTTTCATTCCCTCCCAGTCCCTGGACTGTCCTCCGGCTCCCAGCACCATACCCACCTCCTCTCTCAGCTAACCCCTTGCCATGCCTCCACTCAAATGTCATGGCAAACAGCCCTTACAAGTTCAGCGCCAGCACCAAGGTGACACTTGTCCGCTGGTGCTCTGCTGACATGGTCTATCAATCCCACGAGACAAGATAAATTAGGCTATCTGCAGCAAAAAAAAATAAAAATAAAAAAGGACTTAGGTAGCCACATCCCATTTCAGACTCCTAAATCAAAAAGATGTGATAATAAAAAGCCCTGCAGAGCTGCTGGCTACTGCCGAAGGAGCCTGTTCTCCACAAGCATTAAGCTCCCCAATCAAATAAGATGAAAGGAGAAGCCCACGACCCCAGATCACGCACGCTGCTGAGCTTTTCTTGCTCCATGGATTTATTTGGGATCTCAAACTCTCCAGAGCAAGCCTGCTCTGGAAGGGCTGGTGCAGCACCAGCCAGGCGACGCTCCTTGGTCCCTACCCCTCTTCAGCAGCTCGATGCCCATCTCACACCCAGCCAGGATCCAGAAATTAGGCACCAATCTCCAAGCCAGCTCACTTCAATTTTATTCCCCAGCCTAACTGCAGTCAGTCACCTCAACAACCAAGTCTGCAGGAAAACAAGAACATCTGACCTCAGTGCAGGGACCCATTGACCCAAACGCACACTAAATCACCCCAAGCCCCTCTTCAGAGCCAGCCCATCTTTCACAGCGAGCATCATCAACCGCTGCGCTTGGGCAGTGCTTCACACAGTTCGGTCCTAATTTCTCCTTGGATTCTTTGATGCTAACTAACACAAAATTAATAATATTACTTAATGCCGTTGCAGTCTGGTGAAGAGAGCACGGACTTGGCACTGCTGCTTTAATGAGCGAGACTGAATCCAACTGGCTCCACTCGTAGTTTCCTTAAATGGCAGTTGTACAAATCGGGAGCATATTTAAAGCTTCAGCCCCACATCAGCATAATTGAACGCAACCCACTTTCCTTCCAAAAGCAATAGTAACAGCAAGCCAGATTTAAGTTATGTTTGGAACGGGCGCTAAAAAAAAATAAATAAAAATATAACAGAATAGGGGTCTAAAAAGGAATTGGGTAAAACAGTTTGTAGTAGAGTGAGCAAAATCCCCAAACAAAGCAACACATGCACACTGAAATTACTGTGCAATTAGTTACGGTGGTGCTAAATATGGTGCTTACAGCTACTCCGAGCCTCGGTCCATCCAAGCTGGTGGCACAGCACTTACCGTCTGCAGTCACAACGAAAGCCGATGTAAAGCCGGTGCTGCAACTGTCTCATTAATTTAGCTTGATGAGTGTCAGCTTCGCATTGGACACAGCTTATTATCTGGTAGGGAAACAGCAAAATAACCCCACCCCAGCATTCAGGAATATTTTTAAAAATGCACTTTCCTGCAGCACAGCAGCACCCAGGTCTCTATGCAACTGCTACCCCTTAAGGTTCCTGTTTTGGGGATAAATAAAAATGTTTTAAAAATAAATGGTGAGCAAATAAAAACACTAACAGGTATTGACTGCAGAGCCTTCGAAGCAGCCCCATAAATCACAGCCTTCACCAGGGCTTGTTTCACTGAGGTGCAATCAGGATGGAGACTGAAACCTGCCACCCCCCCGGCAAAGCCCGTCTCTCCCCCTCGCAACGGGCAGGTCATGAGCTACAGTTTCCCAGGCAGAGCCACAGGTGACAAGTTCTATTTGGGAAGTTATTAAATCAGGATGAGGTAATTAGCCCATAAATCCCAACCTGTGGGATGTCTTAATAACTTTCTCAGGAAAAAAATAAAAAAAAGAGAAATCAATAAGCACAGGACAGGACAACCAACATAAATATTTTGGAAACAAACAGAGCTCAGTGGAATAAATCAACACCCAAATTCAAGCGATGCAGAGCAAAGCAATTGTCCACTTAATCCTGATACTCTGTTACAGATAGATGGGGCCATTCCTGCAAGGGAAAGCAAATACCGTCTTCAATCATTAAACTGCCCAGTTCTGACAGTTTTATATTAGAAATTGGAAGAAGTTTCTGAAGGACACCAACTGCTTAACAGTTGCTTCCCTTAAAGCCTCTGCATCAAGGTGACAGTCGAGCACGTGCATAACCATCGCCTCATGCAACGGCCGAGCTTTTACGTCCAGCCTATGGAAATAAGTAAACCCACATATATTGACTGAGGGGTACGAGACTCATCTTGCCCATATGCAACCACCCTCATCCAGCTGGAAAACGCTGCACACAGCCAACAAAACCTACCTTGCACAGGCAAGAGAATAATTCAAAATTAAGTGCTCATAAATAAGCTAAACATGCCCAAGCGAAGCATTTCAGTCCTGCAGCACCGAGTTCCACAAATCAGCGCAAGCCCCCTGTATTTACCTATATTGGGGAATAAAAAAAAAAAAGCAATGCTACCTACACACGTTGGTTTTGCTGTGCTCATTCTCAAGTAGCCCTTTGCTTTTTCACGTTACAGAAGTGCCACCGTACCCTAATCGTATAAACGAAGCGAGGCTGAAAGGAGAGGCAAGCTCTTGTATGAGACGCACTAACAGAGTTGGAAAGAATAAAAGGGGACCAGCTCTCTCATCCAGAGCCTTTTCTTCTGCTTCAGATCTAAGGAAGGACTTGTTTGCTCAAAAACATGCCTGGTTTGCCTTTTTTTTTTTTTTACCCAATGAAAGCTGTAACCCTGCAAGCATTACCTCACTCTTGCCTTTTGAGACAGAAAATGCTCTTTGAGCATCCGAGCAGGTATAAAAAACTGCAAAATACCCTTTACACTATCATTTATTCAGTTTGCATTTGATCTTTTTCACCCGCTTTGCTTCAGACCTGTGCCCAGTTCAAGCCGCGCAATGTTCTTGCCCCTTGGTGTTATTTCCTCCCAACTCAGCAGGAAAAGCAGAAGCTTCAAGCAACCCAGACCCAAAGGGATGCCTGGGGCTGCTCAACTCTCAACCCTCACAGCAAACCCCAAGCTCTGAGTTTGGTGCCTCGATCCCAGACCATGGGCCCCGGGGAGCGAGGTCCGCCCGCAGCGAGCTCTCCAGGCACACGCCAGACCCCACAGAAGTTGTTCCCAGCATCTCCCCAAGAAACATCTCTCTTTACTAGGGATTCACAGGTGGAAAAGCTCCTCAGCCTTTACTCAAGGACAACGCAGAGGTCACTCTTTTGCTTTAAAACAGAGAGGGGGAAGGACGTGCCGTGACGGAGGGAGTTGGCACTAACACCCCCCACTACTTCTCGCAGCAACTTGGTGCGGGGAAGGCAGATCCAGTTGCTTCCCCTGGCACAGAGGGCTCCCATCTCCCTCCACCCCGGTGTCCTTCCCTGGGGCCACACACCCTTTGGGATGGGAAGAAGGGAAAAAATTCCCCTGTATTTTTCCTATTTCCCCAGCTGAGCTATTCCACAGAGATGGGGAACGCTCCCCTGCGCCCCGGGGCCAGGTCCCAGCATGCTGCAAGCTCCCACCCAGACTCTCAGGGCTGACGTGCACCCGTCTCCTTCCCTCCCACCCTCGAGGGGCAGCTTTTCAGATCTGGGCAGGATGGTTGGAGAAGGCCACGTTCGTTAGCCCTCCTCGCTGGTATACAACAGCTGCTGCAGAGAATTCAGTAACCAGTTACATCAAACAGAGTCCGCCCTTAACTCCTGCATCGCTCCCCACAGCATCCTTTGGCCGTGTCAAGCCACAGCAGCGCTCCAGACTTTACGTTTCTTGGGACAACGTGAATCACGTTGCCTTGCTCACCACAACTCGGAACAAGAGTTCGTTAAAACCTGCAGTCAGGCCCTACTGACGACTAGCAAACATCACCACACTTGTAAACTCGGGAACGGGAAGAGCGAGGCAGCTTTTCACCGCCCGGAGGCTGCGTGCCTGTTTCTGCCTATTAATCCCAAATTTCCTCATGCCACCGTGCTGGTTTGCAGACTTGTCCTGCTAGAAAGGGCCTGTCTCAATATGATTTTTGTTTTTTTTTTAAAGCATGCCATTTCTGCTCACCTTTGCAGCAGCATATGCTAAGTCAACAGTCCTGGGCAGCTCACTTCATCCCACAGGGATTTTCTCTCTCCTCCCCTTTACAATTTAGCAGCCAGCTAGGCTGATAGGACAAGTCCAAAGAGACAATTTCTTTTGATTTTAGGTATGCATCTCAGGCAGCGCTTACAGAACAGGGAATTTGACTCCTCTCCTGCGTGCGGAGCACCAACAGCTCAAACTAGTTATCTCTCCCTACAGACACCTGCACCGCTAGCAGCAGCAAGAGTATTTAATCGCAGCGTATACCTCTCTCTCCTGGATATCTGCAGAGATTAGAAGAGCAGAATATTCCAGCACAATAAACATCCAACTGCTACCAATGAAGTAGGAAAGGGTCATTCAGAAAGAGTCCAGTTTCAGCTCTCATTTAGAGCTATTGCGATTCAGTATTTCCTCTTACCACACTGTAGCTTGCCAACAGTCCCACAGGAATTTTTTCAAGCAGAAATACTCCTGGTGGTTTGCAAAACAGGGCCCTAAGTTTAGGGGTTTGATCCCATCGCGGAGTCCACAAGCAAACATCCGCCTGGTGCATCAGCCCCCCCATAAAGGCGGCCGGGGGCCTTCTAGAAGGTAAAGGCGGCAGCTCCAATTAGCAGAGCTCATCATTTCCAAACCAAATCACGCTGCACAACGCCACACAGCTGCGCGGGGTGCAGCTCAACTAACCCACCAGGAATTCACTGGGCAGCAAAAGGAGCAGGCAGCAAAGTGCCCCACGCTGACCCAGGAGGGGCCCGGCTGCCAGCCCCCACCTCCCCAGCGTGATGGAGCAGAGCTACGCCTCAGCCTACATCTGCAGCCAGAGTTCACCTGAGGAAACTTTGCCTCCCAGCTGGAGATGGAAAAAGTCGAGATGCAACTACACCAGGAGCAACAGGAAAAGTGTGGCAGAAGTAGTGGGGATGGCTGCAGCATTTTATTTTTTTAAGTTAAAAAAATAAAGAGGGGCAGTGAGCCCCTCGCCACCCACTGCTGATGGCCAGAGTTAGCCTGAAAACAGAAAGCGGCAGCTTTGGTCCAGAGGAGAAGTAAGCATTCAGGCACACAGCTTCGTGGGCAGAGATCTGCCGGGGAGCTTCTGCGAGGGGGCTGCAATGAGAACTTTGCAGTGCTGGGGCCGTTTGCTGCCCTGCCCAGCGACGCTGCACCCCGGCCCTGCCCGCGCAAGGACCCCCCGAACGCCCCAAGTGGCGGCACAAGCGCGGCCGTGGGAAAAACACGCACCCAGGAGCGGGGAGAGCCCGGCCCGGGGGGGGGCTCGGCCCGGGGGGAACCGGGGGCTCGGCCGGGCGAACTCACCGCGGAGAAGTTGTGGGGCCCGCAGAGCTCGCCGCGGTACTTGCAGGAGAGCAGCATGTCCTCCAGCTGGTGGCCCAGGCGGTCCATGAAGTCGGCGCTGATGCCTTCGTAGTGCCGGGGGGGCAAAAAGAGGCGAAAATCGGCCAGTTTGGCNGCGACCCACCGGAGCCGCGCCTCGTCGCCGCGCAGCAGCTCGGTGAGCAGCGGGCGGGCGGTGCGGTTGGGCAGCAGCAGCCCCAGCCAGTGACCCGCGTAGTACAGATCCCCCTTGGAGAGACGGGGGAAGCGGAGCGGGTTGTTGTTGCAGAGGGTGACGGCGGGGAAGGGCAGCTGGCGGCTCCACTCGGTGCGCACCTGGGTGTGCGAGGGGAAGGAGAGCCAGTGCAGCAGGCGGTTGGAGGACCAGGAGAGCAGCAAGCCCAGCGCGGTGCAGAAGGCCAGCACCCACAGCGCCCGCCGCGGCAGCGCCGCCC